>NDXB01011892.1:398-20799 GCA_002631895.1 Agapornis roseicollis
GCCTTAGCATGCCTTCCAGGAGAATGTGCTCCAAGATTTTACCAGGCACAGAGGTGAGACTGACTGGTCTGTAATTCCCTGGGTCATCCATTTTCTCCTTCTTGAAAATGGGGGTTATATTTCCCCTTTTCCAGTCTTCAGGAACTTCACCTGACTGCCATGATCTCTCAAATATGGTGGCCAGTGGCTTAGCAACTTCACTCACCAGCTCCTTCAGTACCCGCAGATGGATTTCACCAGGTCTCATGGACTTGTAAATGTTCAGGTTTTTAAGATGGTCTGGAAGCATCTCCTACAGTGGGCCCAAAGGTCTTCATTCTCACAGTCCCTGTGTCTGACTTCCAGGACTTGGGTGGTGCAGTCAGAGCCTTTGCCATTGAAGACTGAGGCAAAGAAGTCGTTCAGAACCTCAGCCTTCTCCAAATCCTGTGTAGNGAGCCTTTGCCATTAAAGACTGAGGCAAAGAAGTCGTTCAGAACCTCAGCCTTCTCCAAATCCTGTGTAGCCAGTTCACCCAATAGATTCTGAAGGGGGCCTAAGGTATCCCTGGTCTGTCTTTTATTCTCAATGTACCTATAGTATCCCTTCTGGTTACCCTTAACATCCCTAGCTAAGTTTAATTCTAACTGTCCCTTAGATTTCCTTACATGGTCCCTAGCTTCCTTGAGAACATCCCTGTATTCATCCCAGGCCGCCTGTCCTTGCTTCCACCTTTTATAAGCCTCTTTCTTCCTTCAAATTTTTCTCAGCAGCTCCTTATCCATCCAAGGAGGTCTGCCCCCCCACTGCACTTTCTTGTAGTTGGGATGCAACACTCCTGAGCTTGTAGCAGGTGATCCTTGAATATCATCCAGCAGTCTTTGGCCCCCCTGCCTCTAGGGCTGTATCCCATAGAGCCTTACTAAGCAGGTTCCTGAAGAGGCCAAAGTCTGCTCTCTTGAAGTACAGGGCAGTGAACTTGCTGTACACTCTTCTCACTGTCCTGAGGATCTCGAATTCAAAACAAGTTTTTGCATATGCATAGGTATCTCAGTTTTCGTGCAGCCTGCCATTTCACTTTAATTATGATTGATACCTCAGGATTCCTAATCGTGAAGATACTCAAAATGAAAAGTAATAATGGATTAAAGCCATTTCTAAGAAGTATGTTACAAATTCAAGGCCTGATTGTACAGAGCTTTGGGTGACATGGTCTAGTGTGAGGTGTCCCTGCCTATGGCAGGAGGGCTGAAACTGGATGATCTTAAGGCTCTTTCCAACCCAAACCATTCTATAATTCTATGATTCTAAATTCAACTTCAATTTCTTGTGACTAGGACTATCTATTAAATTCTGCAGCAAGCTCACTTGCACTGAAATGCTCGGCTCAGTACAACCAGAACTATTTATCCCACACGTTTAATGAATGGCTTTGGGGAAACTATTTTTTATTAACTTTTATGCCAAAAATAGGATCACATCACAGTATGGGGTTTCAGATATAATTATTCTAAACCATAGTGTGCATCTATTCATCAGAAATGTTAAATGTCAGTGTTTGCCCTAAGGATTTTTCTTCTGGGACCTACCCAAATGTGGATGCAGACTCCTCTCCTGATCTGTTTTGTCCCAGGTGTTTGTACAGAATTTCAGTCTAAGACAAAAGAAAACTCAAAGGAATATATGACCTCATGAGATTTTCTCTCCTTAGGGTGGAACCCTAAGAGCAGTTTATGATATTTCCCAGTTGTCAAAGTTATAAGGAAAGCCTGATATTAACTAATTTATTATAATATAAACTAGTACCTCCAGGCTCCATTGACTTGGCCAAGGCCAAATTTGTATTTAAAGATCTTCCAAAACCCCAAAATCTGAGTTTATTTTTCCACAAATCTGTGTGCAAAGATTCTACAAAGTATACGTGGTACAGAAACCACTTCAAATTTCTTTCCAGACTGCATCTGTTTTAATTAGCTGAATGTGATAATGAAACTGTGTCAGTTTGCAGGTTTGTAGCATTTAAACCAAATATTTTAGTTCACAAGGATAGGAGCTGCTCTGTGGGATATTTCTGTGGCAGGTGGCTGCCTGGTTTCTTTCAATGCACACCATGGATGCATTCATTAAAAAAAAGAAAAAGCACTGAATAAATTCCAATTTGGCATGATGATGTGATGTGTGGCCTTGTGTGCATGGAAACGCTCACCTATTGGCACTTGCAATTTTAGTATCATGTAATTAAATTGATTTTTTTTGTCAAGTCAGTTTTAAACTATGTCTTTGAGGTAAAAGGCCAGTACATTAATCTACTGTGGTATTTATTATTTAAATACTAATCAAGAGGTCAATTAATGTTTTCACTGCTTTTGTAAATGACTGATGGAGTACTGTTCAGAGCTCTTGGGAGAGTCTTCTGTTAAATAGGAATCTGATTTCATTCCGTCTTTTCAGATGCCTCTAAATGTGTTTATTATGCAGTTCTTACCTTCTATGTAGTAAATGGAATGTTTCACTTCACCATTCCCCATACTGCACATCCAAAAGCTCAAGCTTCTCAAGTATGCTAGGATCTTAGTTCTACTCTTCAATTCCATATCTATTTTGCAGTAAAAGATTGTGATGAATATACAGCTGACATAATTGTAAGAATGAAAGTCTCTCCATGAGCCAGACATGAACTAGGAAGTTTCTATTTGATTCATATAATCTAGGATACTGAACAGAAGGTGAATTAAGGTGGCAAGGGATGATTATCCACTTCGATAAAATTGATACATGTGTATGGAAAACCAGATTTTTATATGTAGATTCCTGATTTTACTAAGCACCTATGTAAGCTCTATTCCCCCACACACATTAGGGATAACATTGTTTAATGTATTTTCTGTTAAAGCCAGATTCAGTTCCTTTACCCTATGGGAGTCAGACTTGAAAAGGTACTTTATCACATAATTCATAACATACTTCTCCTCACGGTTATCTCTTTCATTATAAACTCTAAAATGCTCCTGGCCCAAAAATGCGCTGGCTCTCTCAGCTAGGAGTAGAGATGCCAGATGTCAGTATAGGAAAGGACTTATTCAAGATCTTCATCCTAACAGTCTTGCTCACTGTTTCTTTAGCAGCTGTTACTTTTCACTGTTTCCTCTGGTCTCCTGTACAAAGTGGAAAAACAAGATAAACAAAGAGACGCTGACATATCTGTTTCTTTGAAGGATATATAGAACTCTTTTGAGAAGTGATACTCAATTTCTGCCTACTGCCGCATCAGGGAACAAGGTTGTTTGACCATCTAAACCTTATTTCATTACTGCCTCTAATGTTATACAAGTAAGGAATAGCGAGTGACATGGCCTAGAGCCTCTTACATTTTTCAAATACATTCTTCAAGTTAGGTCTCTAGTATTGCATGGACTAATTGGGCAGTTGGGGTGGATTTTTTTACCTAAATGGCAAACAAAATACATTTCACTGTGACATTTTAGTGATAAAACTGGTTTTTAAAAGGCTGTGAAATAAAGTTTTGAAGCCATCACTATGGCACTGATAAATAAAACAAAAAGAGAAATACATAGTCTGCCTTGTAAGAGGGAGTCTGGGAAGAATATGAAGAATTTTAGACCCTCATAATATAAGCTTTACCCCAATATAGTAGGAGCCAAGTATGACCCTTAAAAAAGACATGGGAAAAAACATGAACACTGAATAACAGGGAACATGTCTGAACACTGTGCTTATGCTGAAAGACAACAGAAAATTTCTTTCATGTACTTGTTTAAAACAAACCGTTTTACTTAAGTCAAGCTGCAGACTGTCTGCCACTTCTTTGACCTTGCTCATCTGGTCCTCAACTGTGATGTATGAAGTGTGAAGCAAGTTGCTGAAATGCAAATAGGACTACAAATGAGGATCGTTTATGTGCATGTGATGCTGGGATCTTCAAAGAGGCTCTAAAAGCAAATCTACCACAGAAATCCAGCATTACTGCTACTCATCAAGACAGGCATGCACTCAAGGCAATCAAGTAGGCTGTCTGCCGCCTAGCAGAGGTAGGTAATTGACAATTCTCCACATCCATTTGAAGAAGGGTGCTCAATAATAGGATTTGCTGTCCTCATAAGGGATGCAGCTTCTTTGCTGTGCAACTGGCTTTTTTTTTTTACATTGGACTTTTATCTGAAACTGAAGCTTTGAAGTCCAGGGTCCTGCCGTCAGGGCTTATTTCCTTTATTGGCTTTTGCTTCCTCTCAGACTAAGGCAATACAAGAATTGAAACTTACAGTTTTTCATTACTAATATATTTTTCATAGTTTTTGAACTTCATATTCAAAGGCTTCTTCTCACAGGAAAAGAAAATCACATGTTTAGTTTATATCACAGTAACACCCCAAAGCTTGCTTTGAGCCAACTGCAATATGATGCTTTTTAAAAAACAGTTTCAGCTCCAGAGGCCTTAGAGTTTTATATTATTTCCAACAGTTCTATTTCTGAGTGTGCTGAGTGCGCTGACTGCTTAGCCAAGATGAGATCTGACAAATGAGGTTCAGAATATGACTTCTGCTAATTAGCAACTGTTGAAAACTGAAAAGATACATGGTACCAATGCTTGAATGCCAACAGAGAGGAGGTCTTCCAACATGATGAGAGGTTATTCACAGGTTTGCACTGGTTCCCAAAGCAAGCCTATTGTTGTTGGCACCCATGCTGTAGGGACAAAGATCTTACTGGCTGTGCGCAGGCACTAAGCCATCCCAACAGATGGCTTCTGCTGTGGGTAGAGTATAAGTGTTGTATGCAATATGTTAGGGCAATGATGCCCACTTAGGACAAGTGAAGTGTGTGCCTTGCCTTGATTTTTCACACTGCTGTTACTGACTCAGTTCTGAAGCCAATGCATTTTAGAAAACCTGCTCATGCGGAGATCTTTAGTATTCCTGGACTTTGTGGAGAGCTTGGGAGGCAAGAAAGGTAACAGTAATGACAATCCCATCCCCACCTTTCATACTTCAGCTGGAAGAATCCAATGGTATGAAGCAAAACCTTTTTTGTTAGGCCTGCCCAGGTTTGTAAACACATGAAAAAGGGGAAGAAACTGTGATAGTCTCTGTACCTGCATGAAAAGCACATGTGGACACTGAATCTCTAGTGCTTTCAAGTGAGAGGGCTTTCTGCTGTACTGTGGCAAAGTAGGTTTATATACTGGGGGTATTTTAGGTAGATGTACCAGTAAGAAACAGAACTTTACTGAAATAGTTTCTTAAAGGACAGCAAACCATTTTATCATGAGGTTGGTTACTGACATTTTGTCCATTTATCTGCTTCATATTTATCTGGGAAAGTTATTTTCCTTAGAATAATGACAATTTTAGCTTTCTTTCAAATTATACAATAACCGTGCAGTGTCATCGGTGATGAATAATGCATGACTAGTACAGCACATGGCATAAGAACAAATGGTTTCCTGAACAGCCAGATCAATAAAGCCTGGTTTCCTAAGGATTTGTTTCTTGCCTCCTCTCCCAGCAGTCACATTGCTACAATTTGGTGCTTGTTCTTCTCATGATCTCTACATTGTCTGCACTGTAATGCACTATCATCAGTTCTTCCATGGTTTTCCTTGTACACTGAAATATTTCAGCTTTCTCCTGTGTTTTCTATTTGCCATTGTGGAGATGCTGGTTGGCTGGGAGTCTGCTTGTGCTTGTGGGCAGTCTCCAGCTACATATCTGTTTATTTGTCAAGCAGTCCAAACAGAAAGGGACTTGCCTTCTGGAGTAAAAATAGGATATGCCTCCTCTGAGAAATTTACTTGACATTCAAATGCTAAAAGCAGAACTATGATCATAGATCTTTTGTTCACACAGAAGAGCAGACAAATAGTGGCTGCTTTTGCACTTTAATCTAAAATATACATTTTAGTGTATTATCTTACCTTTGAAGCAAGTAGTGCAACTTGCTTTTTTTTTTCTTTGCTACTTATCATGTTAACATTTTATCGCCTTCAAAATGTCTGATTATTATGGTTTATGCTGTGTACAGAAGCACCCCCTGACCCTCTTTTCAGCAGAGATTTACTAGTAAAGGCTGAAGTGCATAGCAATGTTAGGAAGGCCTCATGATTTCCAGTATATCATGCTTTGAGCATTTCTTCTGGCTTTATTACTTAACTGTGCTTTCTAAAATAACTGTCTGTCATTGATCCAAATGTAATGTACCTCTAATAAGTATTACCCTTTCATTTTTATGATATTTACTCCAATATGCAACCATCATGTAAAATAGGGGTTTCCTTCAGGAGTGTGAATATGAGAGGCTTTTTCCTATTCAGCTGAAATGGTATAGATCATAAATTCAAGAAAAAAATGGAAACAACTGTGATCAAACTGAGTTGTGAAGCACAACCTTCTTATGAACCCTTGTAACTCATTGCTTGATGAACTCAGCCTTATTTAACTAGAACCCAAGAGACAGTATTCTAGAGACAGACTGAAAATCTCCTTACTGTATACCTTGCTGTGGAACACAATATTATATAAAACTTCTAACATCATTAGATTACTGGTAGCTTGTTGAAGTCAATAAGGACAGAAGCTGTTTTCTGATGTTTGTTTCACTTGAGAAACTTATTCTTGGGCTGTATTGATTCAGTCTGATGTATGGTAGTAATATCATGAAACATTCTAGTCTCTGAGTCCGAACAAAGGTTATTTGGGAAACTTCATATATTTGTCTTACCATTTTATGTGATTATGTATGAAAGCAAGTCTTATGTTTTTAATATAGATAGCCAGGCATTTTCCACCCAACATTTTCAATGCTGAAACAAAATGTAAATCCATTCATTCTGACATATGGGGAAACAAGCTTTGCTTCACCATTGATTTTTGTTTATGTTTACAGTTCATCAATGGGAATGTATTTCTGTAATGCACTCATCTGTGAAATTCAACATGTTTTAATCCACAACTTCATCTGTTTAGTGTTTTGGACAAATAATGGGTGTACCTGTCTTGTAATAAAGAGGATGTGTGAAAATTAACTACTCTAAAACCTATTTATCTAGGTATGTATATAATTTGCCTTACATATTTTTATTATTTTCTTAATGAAATCCTGTATTTTAGGAGGGAGAAACCTTATTCAGTCTAAGACAAAAATGTTGCAGTTTACTATACCAGTTAAACAGGTTGCTGCGCATTCTTCCCTCTCTACTCTTAGAGGTTGTTAAAGGCATGGAGAACAGGTAGCTGCAAAGTAATTGAGATGTTCACAGCTTAAACCAGACAGTTAGCTTTATATTTGCCCATCTAAGCAGAATTCCTACTAATTTAAACTAGGCCTATTTCCACTATTCCACTATGTATTCCCTATGGAATACATTTGAAGAAGAGGGGTGGAGTTAAGCAGGGATCAGATCCACAGCTAGATGGAATTTTTGCCATGGATCCATATAAATCTTTATAAGGCTTAATCCTTGCTTTGAGCAGTACTGAGTAAAGGACTGATAATCAAAAGCAATGCCCCATAAATTGCTGGCCACTGTGAACTGAACCACATCTTCATAAATAATTGTGAATTCATTTGTAACTCTATAGGTTAGAATAATCAATATAAATTGGACTATGACATTTAGTAGCATACATGCAACATTTTAGTATGGAATAATTTGAGACAGCACTTGGCAAAGATCAACAAGCCTGATCTAACTAAATTTACCTACTCCAAACTGGGTCTTTAATGAGATTTGGATCCTGTGTAATTAACTGTTGCCAAAATTATGCTTCATCTACTGGCATTTCATACAAATCATAACGATTTCCCAAAGATATAAAACATTATAGCTCCATATTCAGCATTCTGTTTTTTCAACTACTTGGAAAAGTAAAGAAAGCCCTGAGAATTTTCTTGAGAATTCCTTTTATTCTTATTTTTAAGTGGCAGTTAATAACACAATTGCTTCAATACTCCACTCACTTGATTGCAATGCAAATCTCTAGAGAGATCATTTAAGAAAATGACACAGAGCTATCACATGAAATTCAGAATATGCTGAACGGGCTTTCTGAAAGAACTTTCTTAATATATATCAGGTATTACAGTAAAATCTCTTTGGTGAATTAGAATTTTCCATCATATCACACCGAGGTCCATACAATGTGGAACAAAATAATATTATGTTGATTTGGTAGTTAAAAGGAATTTCTATCTATAAATCAGAAATTGGCTGAATAGGACACATATACCAGGTACCTTCGGGGAACATAAAGCTGTGAAATGTTGCTAGAGTGTAGTGTTATACTTAATTTCTACTATTTTAGCAATATATTCCAAGGCTTTCATTAGATGATAATTCATTAAAGGAAATTTAATTGCTTCAAACCCTTTCTGATTCTTGCCTATACATGAAAAGACACACTGGAAATAAGAACAATTTCAGAACGATACAGTATTTAACTGTTTAGTTTCTCTGTCATTTCTTTCTTATGACAGAGGAGCTTGAAATAAGGTGCATTTCAAACTGGCACTTGAGTTGAACACAGGTACTTTAAAAGTTGGAAGGAATGCATGTAAGAAATCATTCTCAGATTGTGTAAGTATCAAATGCATGCTGGCCTAATGTTTTTCATCTTTAAACTTTGCTGAAAGACCTTTCAGTGCAAAAGCACTGAAGGATTAGCTTCAGTGGGCCTATTTTAAAAAACATTCATATAGTAGGTTGTTTATGGTATTAAAAATTAAGGCAAATAAAGACTTAATATGTTGATATTTATTTGCTAAAAGTTATTAATTTAATATATTTAATGTTGTTCCATGTATATTTTATACTTTGATAAATTGTAGTTAGTCTTTCTCATAATGATCTTGATAATGAAATGCATAAACTGTTGTTATCTCAACAGCATAGATAATATACCTTAGTCTTTACTGTGATTCTTCTCCAAAACATTTTTAATGAAGGAATTCATTGTTTTGGAAAAGAATATTAAATATATTTCATTTAGTAGCTAATATTAATTTTATAGATTAATGCATTCCATTTTAAATAAAAAATATCAGCTATGGAGAACTTTTTTCATTACTATCCCAGAAAAGTTGTGTTTGCTATGCTAATGGCAGCATATTTTAGTTAAATCTATTAATCTAATATACTTGCCAGAATAAAAAAGAAAATTTCTAAAGAAAATAAAATAGAGGAAAGGGTCTACCACTAAATGTATGATAAAAACATCAGAGTAAGAGTTCATTTCCCAAAAGAAGGTAATCGTTTCTACTTCTCTGAAAAACTACATAAACTAGGTCTCATTAGCCTCAGTGGTTGGTGGTGAAGGTGTGCTGCTAACTTTGCTAACCTTTTGATTAAATCCCCAGAGGTCTCTGACCTAGTTCTTCTGTGCTGACCATCTAAAACATGTTCTGATACATACTGTTGTTAAGATAGTCCCAGAAACCAGTATAATTAGTGAGCCTTAAGCTATTTAGAGCTTGAAAAGGCAAGAAACCGTTCATATGGAAAAACACGCCTGGTGTCTCTTCAAAAGGAATCAACAATCACCAGTGCAAGCCTAGAAGCCTTTAATATACCTTATAAGACTACTTTCGTATTTAACTCTCTTTGCTTAAAAATACTGAAGTTTATCAGTAAAAGAAATTGTGAAGAGAAGAATGGGCACAGAACTGGATGTTAATAATGATCTGAAGAAAGGACGTTAGAGGTTGTAATTGTCAGTACATTTACAAAAAGATTGTTAAATTTAAGTCTGTCAGGAATAGAAAATGTTTGCATAGTATTAAAATACCTGAGGCTTGGTAGCTTTTCCTGCAAAGAAGTAGTCACCTCTGACTAAATAAGAAGAAAGTTCTTCTGGGCTTTAAGCAGTGGCATTGAACATTACAAATTGTGCAGGTCACAGTGTAGCTTGCCCATCAGTCTGATTTATATGGTTTGGGTTGGAAGGGACCTTAACCATCATTTAGTTCTAACCCCCTTCCACTAGAAGGGGGTTCTAAGGGTTCTAAGGATTTAGTTCTAACACCTTCCACTAGAGCAGGTTGTTCCAAGCCCAGTCCAACCTGGCCATGAACACTGCCAGGGATGGGGCAGCTGCAGCTTCTCTGGGCACCCTGTTAATTATAGGGCAGTGTGTTCTTCACACTGACCTAAAAGCCCAGGAAGCTGACTAACGATTCAGTGGCAGTTAAGTGTCTGGAAGTTCTCAGTTCAGCTGAGGCCAGCTACTCCCTTTATCTGCTGCAGTATATTTTCTACGTCACTTTCTCTCTGTTGTACTTGCTTACAAAAGAACTGCTTCTGAATCTGGATTTGATGAACCATGTCAGGAGAGGAAAGATAAGGGCTGGTGGGGACCCTGGGGAAGGCTGACAGTTGGTGCCACACAGCCCAACAGCAGGAAAAGCAAGAGCGTAACTCTGAAGTGTGCCAGCCATCCCCCATTGGACAAAGACCCCTGACTGAGAGCAAGAGTACAGGTCCAGGACTTACACACTTATAATAGAGAATTTCTCAGCTTAGACCCACTAGCAGGTGCTTGAGGAGGAGAAGGAAACAACTATAATGTTTTATCAGCTCATCATTCCCTCCCACCTCTTCTGCTCTATGTACCTGGGGACATATAGAGACCTTTTCTATGACCAGAGTAGTACACATAGTAAGGGGGCACAGGAGAATATAGAAACTGATTATGTCTCTTATGCCTCAGGATGAAAATTTAGGATAACCCTACTGGTTAAGAGTTTCTTTAACACAGAAATCTTCAGTGTTATTTTTAAAGAAACACAGATCAATAATTGTAAAGCAGAAGACTGCATAAAATATGCGGCATTTCATGGCTCTCAGTAGCTTATAACCATCTCTCTTTTGGACTTTTACTTGTATACAGAACAGTACAGAACACATCCAGACTGTTCCCATCATTCTCATTTTCATCCCCAGACCCATTTTTCTTTTATCCATACTGTTTTCTTCCCTGCCTGTTTGCAGTGGCACTAAGAAGATAAGCTCACTGACCTAGCAGGAAATACAGACTAAATCTGTTGCAGTGAGAAGCAGGCCAACCACTTAGGCTCTCATTACTCTTCAGTGTTGTTCCTTTACAGTAGAAGAGATGAGTGGCCAGTGGGTATTTGCAGTGCTCCAACCACTGACTTCTATGTAAGTTATCTAAAAATATTCCACTTCTATGGAATATTGTCCTTAAATCCAAACTACAAGTTATTTCATGAGAGGCTCATTATAACCCAAGTCCCAGACCTGACTGCATTCTGTGTGCATATGCTGGAATCAGAAAGCTTCAGAAGAATTCAAAATAACTTTTTATTCCATTGATCTCCTCTAGTAAAAGGATAAAAAAAACCCACTGATACTGAGATACAGAAGAGGCTTTTATCTATTTATTTTAAAAACTTGTAACAGAAAGACTTCAAATCTTACTTTAACCATACTGCTGAATTATAGATTTAAAATCTACCTCTTTTTATTATTTGAGTGCTCTGATATAGTCCTGAAAGTGTGTTCTTTACCCCTAATCTAAAAACAAAACCCAAACAGATAAACAAGCAAAACCTCATATTAAGAAATGCTCCATACCAATCAGGATTGGACTCTGTAATGTCTTGGTAGAAAAAAGAAGGAAACTACATTTCAAAAGCTGCTAGAGGATTTAGGATCCTATGTTGTTCTGCTTGGCCTCATAACCTTAACCCAGCTTTTAGTCATGTTTTGAAATATTCCCACGCACAGTACTTATTGGATCCATTGCTTGCTGAAGTAAATGGACTGTAGTTGGATGAGCATTGGATCAGTCTTACCATGAACAGATGTGTTATGTCTAGAGGGAAATTAATATAAGCAGCAAAAGATTGTAGTGAATCGTAATTTCTCACTGTGTTCAGTTTAAGCTGTGTCCTGACAGATGTATACCACTTCCTAAAATTGTGGTAACCTGCAAGTGCCAGTGCAGAGCCTATCACAAGGACACAGTTTTAGGAATGCTAATGCAGCCATTGCAAACTGCATCACTTTGATACACTTGTCTGCCTAAATACAGCAGTCCCTCTTTGATCAGGCTGCCAAAATAAATGTGTTATGATGCTTTCCCTTTATCTCAGTTCAGCTTCTGCACAGCAAATTTTAAAAGCATCTGCAGCTACAAAAATAATTTAACCTTAACAGAAGGACGTTTTCTAACCAAATACGTAGAAAACTCATAAAGATGCCACCTGGGTTTTACAAAAGAGTTAATTCTTGTTAGGTTTTAAAACTAGCTGCATCCACTCTTCAGATAACTTTTATAGACCTATTAAGAAAGAGATCTATGTGTATTCATTCTAGGTATTGTACTTACAGTCACGTGGGTTTAAAAAAAAAATCACTTATAGAATCACAGAATCATGGAATAGTTAGGGTTGGAAAGGACCTTAAGATCATCTAGTTCCAACCCCCTTGCCATGGGTAGGGACACCTCACACCTATATCCTCTCTATTCTGTTTTCCTCTGAGTCCCTGTTCCCTTTTCTTAGATCAACATTCAGCATGCTGGCAATCACAAAAACACAAAGGCAAGCTAGCCTGACACACTTGTTTGCATGCATGTGAATAAGCTTGTAATTAACTTACATTGATATATCAATTAATTATTTCATACAGCACTTAACACAAGCACATTCAAACACATTTGTATGGAAAAAGCATATTCTTGACAATAACAAGAAGTCTAAGTTGTGCTCCTGGAAGAAAGAGCAAACAGCTCCTAATCTCAGTAGTTGTTTTTTGTCTATCTGGAAGGATAAAGCCTCTGTGTTCTGGAGTTTAAGAGCAACCACATAATCTTGGTGTTTCTCACATGCTATTAGTTTTTCAAGGAACATTTTTGGTTAGGAAAATAACTTCAGGTAAGCTTCATATTAGCTTAAGATCAATGAAGCTTGCTTTTTTTTTTGTTAAAGTTCTTGCATTACAGAATCACAGACTGAGGTTCGCTGGGACCTCTGGAGGGCATCTTGTCCAACCCTCCTGTTCAAGCAGGGCCACCTATAGCTGGTTGCCTAGAACCATATCAAGATGGCTTTGAAGTATCTCCAAGGATGGAGACCACAACCTCTCAGGGCAACTTGTGCTGGTGTTGTGTCAACCTCACAATGAAAGAGCTTTTCCTGATGCTCAGAGGGAAAGAGACAACTGCCTGTGTTTAAATTTATGTCTATTGTCAATGTGCACTCCTGAAAAGAGCCTGGTTCCATCCTCTTTTCTCTTTATGTATTTATATACATTGAGGGGATGAGGTAATTACAAACTTTAATGAACTTTTAGCTCAATACTGTCTATTTTTAATAAGCTAAAAAATGGGTACCTATGCTGATCTTCTCAAGTGAAACTTAAATTATGACTGCCCAGCTGTCAGAAAAGTGCTACAGGTAATCTCACCTGGTAAGGAAAATGCACACCTCCTTTACATAGACAAACATTTCCTCTGAAAGTTCTTCATCATAAAGCCTTCCCTTTGGGATGATTATACCTTTTACCTGGCTTCTATACTTTCACAAAATCTTGAGTTCTGAACAGTTTGCATAAGGGGCTGTCTGTAATCAAAGCACTATTATTATAGAGAATCTCTTTTTTCCTTCGTATCTTCAATACATTCTTGCAAATCCCCCAGAATGTGGGGGAAAAAAAAGATAATTAATTGTTGAATATGATATCTCTGACAGCTTTGTCTTTATTTGTTTATATAGAGAGGGTTTATTTAATTTCTCATTGTATACTGATTATTTTGGTGATGTAATTGATATAATTTTATTAAATTATTCATAATGAATCCAGAAGTAGAAATATTTTTATTTATGCATATAAACTTTTCACAAAAATTCTGTTATGCCATGAGTGATATTGTATGCTCAATAAGACCTGAAAATCATGTTGATAACAATTTGTGTGCATATGGTGCAACAACACTCACACTATTACCACAAATTCCTACAGTATCTTTTACAAATAAGCTTTTTTCTATTTTATATGTTTGATAATGATCTGGAAGGTATAATTAAACAACTACAATTTTGGAGAAAAAAATAGCCCCCAATTCATTTTCAGCCTCCTGCCATGTACTTACTTTTCAGTAAGAACGGTCACTAAACTCTATACAATACTTGAACATTGCACAGTAGTTTTTACCAGGGAAACAGGCATCTTCCTTCTCCACCATTCATGCTAAAATTGTCGTTTGAAGAATGTAAGAAATGTAAGAACTTTGTAACAAATTGATCAGTAAGTTCATTAACCTTCCACCCTTCTTGTGCTTTCTTGTCAAAGTTTATCTTTTCCAGTGATGTGGAGACTGCCATATTATCCGTTTGCTTTTTAGCAAAAAATTGAAGAAAAATAATTGCATTTGAATGATGAAAGGCCTCATTACACACCAGAGTACAAGTAAACAATCTTACTGAAAAGGAAGCAAATTATACTTTGATATCCAAAAGTTTAAATCTACTGAAAAGCAATTTGGTTGCCTTGGACAATACTTACTCCTAACAGAAAGAGCAAAATCTTGCATTTGGCTTTGCACTAATCCAGAAACAAGACAGAGAAATTTACTCTGCTAAAGATTAGACAGGAATTAATATAGAAAGTAGTTTTTCAGTGCGCTTTGACTGAGTAAGCAATGAAAACAGGAGAATGAAGCAACTGGAGTTTAGTGCCTTACAAGAACTGATGGGAATAGAAAGAAGAGTCTAAGGTACAGAATCTAATCAAAAAGCTAGTGCCGATTTGGAAGAAAGTGTTTCACAATATTTATATCTTGAATAAAAAAAAAAAAAAAAAGGGTTTTTTTATATTTAGGAGGGAAAAAGAATTTGGAATTTTCTGCAATAAACAAAGCAGCAGTGAGTTTTAGTAGTAATTTTTCACTGTGCTTTAGGAATTTTCAGGAAGAAACCCTAAAAATAATATGTTGTACAGTAAATTGTACTNTTATATTTAGGAGTGAAAAAGAATTTGGAATTTTCTGCAATAAACAAAGCAGCAGTGAGTTTTAGTAGTAATTTTTCACTGTGCTTTAGGAATTTTCAGGAAGAAACCCTAAAAATAATATGTTGTACAGTAAATTGTACTGTAGAGAACTATCCCTTTTCTTATACAAGGGTCACTGAAAATCAATACAGTTCCTTCTAAAGAGCTGTCTACAATGTTTTAACGCTTGTAGGTGATGGTTCAACTTGTTACGGTATATGGATAAATAACGTACAAGGATCACACACACACACATATAAAGCACTGAAATAAATGGTAGTATTTCCAGACATTTGACAGAAATCCGGTATTTGATTTGTCAAAATTAACTCTGGATCTTCTGATAGATGGTGATTTATATTTTCTTATTCAGTGCTGATGTATGAAGCTGGGATGCTGGGAGAAGAGTTGTGATTATCAACAGCACTAAAAGGAGAGATCAGTTTTAATGGGAAACTATAATTGAATAGATTTGTTGGGTTGGTTTTTTTTTTTTGAACTCTCCTGTATTGGGTTCAACACCATCTCTCAAGGCATGTCTGTATCCAAGCAGGACATTATGAGCTGGATGTGTGAACCCCAGATGAGTAAAAACTTGATCTTTCATCATCTCAGAAGGTAATGGTTAGTGATCTGCAGTCTACCTAGAGGACAGTACAGGGACTGTCTTGGGACTGTCTTGGGACCTGACTGGCTTAACATCTTTATTAGTGACCTGAAGAAGATGAGGGAGAGTACACTTCTCATGATTGCTGGCAAAACCAAACTGGGTGAACCAGTCCACAAGCCCCAAAGCAGGGCTGCCACCTGAAGAGAACCAAACTGGCTGGAGGAATGGGCCAACAGAGACCTCATGAATTCTAACAAGGACAAATGCAGAGTCCTGCTCTGGGAAGGAAGGAAGAACCACCTGCATCCATACAGGCTGGGGAGCAGCTCTGATTGCTGTATAGCTGAGGAAGGCCCTGGGGCTCTGGGCCAGCAGCAAGCTAAGAGAAAGCCAGCAGCCTGCCCTGGTAGCAGTGATGGCCAGAAGCAGGACAGTGGTGTGAGTGCAAAGGTGGTAGATCAAGGAAAGGGCTTATCCCTATCTACTCAGTGTTCCTCTGGAGTCCTGCATTCTGTTTTGGGCCTCCTGATACAAGACAGACATTGATAAACTGGGACAAGTTCAACAGAGGATCATCAGGATCACTTTGCTGGGTGTCTGAGGGGCCAGGGCTTGTTCAGCCTGGGGAAGATGCAGTTATAAGGGGGATCAAACAGCCACCTGCCCACACTGACACAGAGGTCACAGAGGAGATGGAGATGCATTCTTCACAGTGGTGCATGGCAGGGTAAGAGACAACAGGCACAAGTCAAAACAAAGAGATTCAGACTGAATATAAGGAGAAGCTTTTTTCCCCATGCAGGCGGTGGAGCGGGTTGCCCAGACAGCCTGTGCCACCTCTGTCCTTGGAAGTTTTCAGGACCTGACTGGATCAAGTTCTGAACATTCTGGTCTGACCCCATAGCTGATACTGCTTGGTGCAGGAGGTTGGACTAGAGACCTCCAGTGGTTGCTTCTGACCTGAATTACCCTGTAAATCCATGATCCTCTATAGTAATTATTGTGAAAAAATGAACAATGTTAATATCTGATTTATAAGAAATTACCTTCAACATTCTTCTTTTTGTATAATACTCAAAGTGCATTATTTTAGACACAATAAACATATGTTTATTATACAGTGAATTTCATTCCTATGCATGTAATGAAATTGTGTTTGCTACTGATTTCCTACATCTTTAAATATAACAAATTGCCTGGTTATAAAAAAAAGACTAACTTGTATAACAGGCCTTGATGAGGATGGGGAGTGATCTCCTCTCACCTCTCTCATCCTGTGATAATTCATACTCTTTCGACCTACTGGTAGAAATTTGCACTTCTTCACATCTTCACAAATTGCTTTGAATACTTAATTCACTGAACTGACAGCAGTGTCTGAGGGTAATTTGCTCTGTCTTTACTCTTGCTTGGAGGCCTCTCAGCAAAGAAGCCTCTCATCAACTCCAGGGGTTCCAGTCTGTGACAATCCAAATGGAAAAGAGATAGTATAATATGCTGCAAATGTCTTTTGTTTTGATTTTACTTGTCTCGTGATTAATTAGGAACACGCAAACTCAAGATTAAAGTGCTCACCCTGAGGAATCAAATCTAGTAGCCTCTCACGGCCTATCACACATTTAAATCTTCAGAAAGGAAATTCCTGTCTGAAAACTGCTCTAGAGCCTGCTTCTGTAAAATATCCTAAATTGCTATCTTAAATTAACTAGGGCCCATTTTACGCCTGCTTATTCTTTAGTCAAGTAGTATCAGTAAAAGCTTAGAATCACCCATTGTAAGAACACACGTTCTAAGCTCCTTTTGAATATAGGCTATTTACCAATAGCTAGATTTCTTCAAGTCGCATAGTCAACATGCTCTGTAGCTGATTTTTTTTTCCCTGTGTGTTCTCTAAGAACATAAGGCTGGCAACATATGCCAATCACATCCCCCTTTCATTAAGACCTCTGTCAAAATAGATTCCCATTCTCTATTTTAATAGCCCTTTCCCCCACCTTCAGCTCAAATTTATTTTACTGAGATATGACTGTTTAGAGCAATCCCCAGTATCTCAGCTATACTGACTGCTACTAATGTTACTATTGGACAAATGCTTTACAAAATGTTTTGCCCCCACTCCCCCTTTTTTTTGATGGTGTGTGAAGGGGGATAGGGGACAGGGGGGGTGTTGTCATTTTAAGTTGGTCTGAGGGCTACCAGAAACTCAATAACTGGTTGAGAAACATGGTATGTTGCTATTCCTTTCTGTTTTAATCACAGCTCTGCCCTGAATTATAACACAATAACTGGAGATTTTCTATAAACTTCTTCATAAAAACTAGCAGTGAAAGATTTATATAAGTGGGTGTCTCTGTGCTCCAATATTGCTCCTGTGTGTTTTAATTACTATTGCCTGAACATCATTATTGTTGACAGGCAATTCTATAGATTTGTGTTATATTTACATTTATATTTTGATACAAATTAAAAAGAATCCTCAGTATTAGTTGCAGAAGAATGCTTGCAAAAAGAAGCACAAAACTGAAAGAACCTTTCTGGCAGCTCAGATTGACATGGCAAACAGAGATTGCTGATAGACAAGAGCAGGGGATTCTTCCCTTCTTTCTTTCTTCTTTTTTTTAAATAAGCATAACAGTACCCATCTGTTCCTGGATTTAGAATGCAGATGTACTCTAAGAAGTAACTTTGTTAAACTGGTGTCACAGGGCTCTGTGCTCATTGTCCCAGTGACTCAAGAGCACACTTGCTCAGCTGGCAAGCTTTAAAAACAGAGAGAGACTATGAAAAAGGTCTTAAAAGCTAGGTTTTTACATATCCTGAGATGTGAAAGTCAAGAAATCTGCTGTGTGTAACCACTAACAATAAGAACTCTGTAACTGCAATTAATGTTGCTGCTATCTAATCTAGTGATTCATTGAGCTCTGTTAGACATCTATTGGTTCTGCAGTGCGAACAATCATTTGTTTTTCCCTTCAAAGTTGTTGCCATGATGAACTCTGCAATATGAGCCATGCCAATAGCTTACTTGGAATACTCAAACGGAAACAAAATCTTTGTTTTATTCAGACATTGCTATCTACCTGCTTCACATCTGAAATGACAGCCTCCTCCCAGCCCAAAACACCCTAGCTCTATAATCTATGACTTTTTGCTTTTGTTTCATGTGACTTTCCCCCAGTATTGCTCATTCTTTCTAATCCTTAAAGATGGTAACTTAGAAGGAATTTCAAATCAAATAGTAACCATTTCTTTAAAACATTCTTATGTGTCATCGTGTGTATATCATAGCTTTTTCTCCTCTCAGTCACAAAACCTCTATGTCTATTTACTATTTCTACTAATGTCTTAATAAAAAAAAAATGGCTGACAAGTACTCCCTTTCTCACAGGATAAGTGTTACTCTCGATTTCCACCTTTGATGTCAAAGAAATCTTAGAAGACCTCCTGAATGTGTTTTTAGAACTTCCACTTTTCAAAACAGGCACTTTATAATACATAGGATAACCTATGTAAAATTACTGGAATAGAAGAAGAAACATCTTAGAAATTGCCATAAAATCAAGAGAGATTTCTCCTTCATTTCCTGAAGGGGTCACCAAGGACAATCTGTATTATTTGACATGGGACAAAGGGTGATGCACTACAATTCTCCTGATCACATAACAACATAATAGTAAAAAAGAAATGGAATGTAACAGAAAGGGATGGAATCCATTGTCATAAAACAGAACACTACCACGTATTTTCAAGGCCAGGCTGTACAGAGCCTTAGGTGAAATGGTCTAGTGTGAGGCATCCCTGTCCATGGCAGTGGGGTTAGAACTAATGATCTTAAGGTCCTTTCCAACCTAAACCATGCTATGATTCTATGTTTTCATTATTAAAATCAGCAGGAAAAAAAATCCTAGTCTAACTTTCTGTCACCATGGAACCATGGGACTTTTTTGCATACTGCAGATGTCATTCGAGAAGACCATGAATAGAAAAGTTTATTTGGAAAAATTGGTTTAAAAAGCCATGAATCTACTTAATGAAAAGTGGTGATCCTTGTCTGCAAACGGTTGACTATTTAGTGTTAATTTAACAAGCCATCATTCTGATCTCTGTGACACTAGTGATACTCTGTGATCTGTTAAATGATCCCCAATATTTATGTCACAGTTGATTTAACAGGAAATGTGCTACTTCCTGGAATATAATGCATGCACACACTTCAATGCCACAGCATAATGGCTATCTTAGAGATTACTCTACAGCCACTGATTATGTAGAAAATAACTGAAGCTTGTACTTGGTGCTTACTGCCCTTGTACTATCCTGGGGAGGTAAAAAGAAGCCCGTGAGATAAGTGTGAATGGTGACTTCACTAATCAGGCCAGCAAACCACATGAGAAATCTGATATGGAGATATTAATTACTTTACCCTTTTCTTGAAAATCTGCTCTAGAGGGTAAATATTAAATAAAAAAGTAGATTTAATAGTTTTAGTCAAGACAGTTTTTAGCACATGCGCTTCCTCAGGTTCCTTCACTCCCTGTTGCAGGGTTATGGCTCCCAAAGCTTCTCAGGCACCAAGGGACATGATTTATCATCTGCTCCATCTGACCACTAACCACAGGCTTTTCTCTTGGAAATCCTGACTTCATTTAAGACTTTTCCTTCTATGAGGTTTCTGGTTTTGTTTCAGTTTGTGTTTGGTTTGGTTTTGTTTGGGTGTGTTTTTTGTTTGTTTGGTTGTTGTTTTGGGGGTTTTTTGGGTTTTTTTTTTGTGGTTTTTTTTTTTTTTT
>NDXB01011893.1:0-106929 GCA_002631895.1 Agapornis roseicollis
GTGAGGTGTCCCTGCCCATGGCAGGGGGGTTGGAACTGAATGATCTTAAGGTCCTTTCCAACCTGAACTATTCTGTGATTCTATGAATTTTGAGACACCAGTAGTCTGTGGTAAAGAGAGACTATTCAAGTGTACACGGGGATTTTGGAGGTGGGGGAAGTCAAATGTCTCTTGTGAGACTTGAGATTCAGAAGTTATGTTTAGAAACTGAAAAGTTAACTGAAATGTTTCAATTTGATTTTTTTTCCCTGCTGTTCAGTCAGCAAACCTAAAATTAACTTCTCTGCCCAGCTACATGTGTGAAATGTGAGTTCCCAGCTATGGCTGAAAGACTGCAAAGCTGAAAGACTTTAGTCAGCGGCATGTGGAAACCCACAAAATAAATTACCACTGCTGGTCCATTAAAGCAGGGCCAGTAAAGAGCTCCTCTCAGCTCCATCTCTCTTTTTTGAAGTCCTTTCAGATACTCACTGACTTTTCCATTTTCTCCCTTCTGTCTTTTCCCTTCTTCCTCTTCCAGCTGTTTCTTCCTCTTCTCTGCTTTGGCAGCTTGCTCCTTTCTGTCCTTGTTCTCCTGCAGTGAGGTAACAGGGCATGAGAAGATTGGCAATGTCTGCTAGAGAAGCTGATGAAAAGAAAGATCCAGAGATTGTTGCAAGGGAGGATGAGAAATTCTGGCCTTATCCTGTGCAGTAAATAAAATGGGCATGGGGAATAGGGGCTGTCTCGCCAAAAGCCAACACCACTGGGCTTGGCCAGGACTCAGCCACATCCCAGTGGGAGGTGGCAGTGGTGATCTGTCCAACACAGCTATATAACAGTGTGCAGATCTTTCTCCTGACCTTTAGCTGAGACAAAAATGTAAGGTACTGAAGCCATGATTCCCTTCAAACTGCTGGCTTCTTTACTACACATCCCTTTTCTGCGTCTGTTTGCTCAGGTTGGAGTGAAGGGTTTAGGTTTTATTAGCCCCTTCCTCTAAAACTTGACACTTGACTGCAGCTTGACTCCAAAGCACCTTTGTGACTCTGCAGCTAAAGTTGCACGAAAATCCCAAAACACCAGGGTCTGGGCCAGGCCAGGAGCAGCAACACTGCACAAGGATGCAGTGGAGCAGGGATCGGACACCTCTTCACTGGGTGACATCATGCAAAGCACTGAAAGAACGAGGCCATAAACAGCATCTTCCCCTCACTAGATTCGGGTGCCTACCCCACCTCTGCCAAAGAAGAGGCATGCACCACTACTAGGGATGCTCAGCATTGTGTGTGCAGATGCCAACCTTCAGGACTCGGATGAAGAGGTCTCTGAAGGTCTTCATGGTGCTAAATATGTCCTCTAAGGACAACTTGCTTGGATCTTCACACAGATAATTTGCAAGTTCTTCTCTCTTCCTTTCAATGGTTTCAAACTCTTCTTCTAGCTTTCTGGAGGCATCAATGCTATCCTGAAATGCATTTAATATACACAGTAAAACACCATCCAGAGGACAAGGAGCGAAGCGCACTTAAAGGAAAAAGGATGTCAGCGTTAAGAACTTGGAGTAGGCTGCAGATTTTATCTGCATCAGAGCTTAAAATGTGGGGAGAAACTAAGAATTCCAGATGACATTTGCCCCTGGCAACCATGCTGTGCCAATCTACAAGACATGATAAGCTCAATGCAAAGTGATTCAAAAATGATCCACATAAAGGGTAAAAAACCTCACTCAATGAAGTCACGTACCATATGGAAAGAATAGTTGGGGCAGGAGCCTTAGGAAATGGCCTCACCAAATGTATATGTCTGGGGTGGAGCTGGCAATAGACACTAATGGGTTGTGTGGCATTGCAGCCTATTTCCAAATCTGGGAGCATGTTTCCTAGCAATATTTTCCACTCTTGATGAGCTTACTCAGCTGCACATGTATTGTGCACTGCCTGTGCGTGTGTAATGGGAGAGATACAACAGAGCTCCATTACTGACCTGGATAGGTTTCTCATACTGTTGTTTCACATCGTCGCTTGATGATAAGACTTTTCGCTGAAGCTCCAGCAACTTCTTTAAATTGGTACTGGACTCCATGTGTATAATATCAAGATTAATTCTGAAATCACACGGAACCCCTCCATTAGCTGATACTGCAGCATCTTGTGCTGATCAAAGAATGGACAGGTCTGAACTGGCAGCTTGGTTGTCCCTCTACTTTCCATCACTTCACTGAACTGAAGTGTGAGACCTGAACTATCTATGCAGTCTGAGCTCACAGAAAACAGCCTCCCTCCAACAGCACCTATGAAAAGACTGCCAGGTCTACCTACAACTTTATGTACTGAGATGAATGTCAAAAATAGCCCACCTATTCTGTTCTCCACCCTCAGAGCTTGGCATTAGCTCACTTTCCCTGGTTGAAGGCATTTCTGGGTAGCTGGCCTTCATAAGCTCCTGGTACCACAAAGGCAGTGCAGATACTAGACGGGCCTGGGAGGCAGCATTAGTTTAATGCTCTGCAAATTTCATCCCTAAGTGTTGCCAGCTGTGGTAGAACTATTCTCTATTAAGGGGGTTTCAACATTCATCAGCCAAATCTTTTGGTTAAAACTAAATAAGATGCTATTTCTTTAATGTGCTAAACCAGCTGTGTGTGTCCTAATTTCTGGTACATTGTTGATGTGTATGGGATTTATTTTTATTTTGAAGGAAGTGACACACAATTTTACCCTGCTGCTTTTGAAACATATTCAAGATCCTTTGGCAGTTCCAGTAGGTCCTTGTGGCTGTTTTCTACTTCCTGAAATGGAAGAGAGAAAGAAGTGTTACTTGCTGTAGCAGGAGCTAAGAGAGGAAGCTCAGGAGAAAAGACACAGGCAGAAGTGCTTGGGAAGGAGGGACTGTGCCATATCCTGCTGCTGCCCCTCCTCTGCAGTTTGCCAAGCCACGTTCAAAACAGCATGGCACATTCAGAGGGGAAAGGTATTACTCCTGAGCTATGAAACCATACAAGAGGGCTGAATGATCAGAAATACTCATAGTTCAAAGCAAAGCTGACCTGCTGCTAAGTTCTTTTTCTTCTTCTCCTGAAACACCTACTCTTGACCATGGGAAGAGACAGAACTGTGGTTTGATAGAGTCAGACACTTTCTACAGTTCCAGAAGGGATTCAGAAGGGCTTGAATCTTATTTGCATAACTTACTTTCATGGCTGTGCTTGTTGAAGCTACTGCCAGCTAAAGCAGGGCTTGAACATGCATAACTGCAATGGAGGGACCCTGATGAATTGGAGGTGGCAAAGCAGAGCATGGAGAAAAAAGTTAAAAGCAGAGATTCAGGGAGCAAGAAAGCAACTGGGGCTTAGAGAGGAACAACAAAGGCTTGAGCACAGTCTCATGGAATGAGGAGAGGCTGTAGAAAGGCAGAAGGGCTGAAAGGGGACAGACCAGCCAGGATAGCTTTGGTGGCCATGTGCTCTGAGGTTTGCAGCTGATGATGTGCAGATGCACAAACGTGAAAAAGGAAGTCCCAGCCATTGAGGGGAACGATGCTGGAGAAAAGCAGAACAAGTCTTAAAATAAGGAGCTTCCTGAGCAGTGCCCACAAGCAGCCTCCATCAAGTAATTCCAAAATTCCCAACTCGTAACACTCTGCAGTTAGCCAGAAGGGATATGAATATGAGCGTGTGGCTTTAACTGAAAGCAGAGTAGGAGAAATGGCTCATCCATGATAGTCTCTCCCCCTTTCCTATCACCCAGGACTTGGCATTTGTACCTCCAGAATGTGGTGCAGCAGCGTAATGCGGGTTTGGTTTGCTTTGGTTTCTGTTAGTTTGAGTAAAGTGCTGATTTTAAACCCATCCGCATCGCCCGTGTGACTTCCCTATAAGATAAAAACAAAGCAGATGTAACTCCTGTGTCCATTTAAGTGACAACCTTAAAGGAGACCACCTACACATTGTAATGGGGGCAGGAGAAGACAAAAGAAATACTTACATAGTTCAGGAAGTTTCCAACTTTGAGGATCAGTTGACAAAAGAGCGGCAGGCGATGACTGTTCAGAAGATCTGAAAAACATGAAGGACTTTCAAGCAAAAGCCTCTGTTACACTGGAATATTTCCTAAACCACACTGAAATGGGGATTCTGAATCTAAATACAAATCTGGTATTTCAGCTTTGAAGCCCAAGGGCCCAACATGCACAGAAACTGATTCTACATAGATTCAATTCCATGAGCTGTAAAAGTTTTCCTTGACTTAAATTTCTTTCTTCCTTTCCACCTGGTCTCTCAATCCTAATGGAAAATAACCTGGAGTTGGACCCCCTCACTCAGAGCCATCAACTTGCTGCCTTGTTTGAAAGTACCCTGATTTACTGTGGTATGAGCAAGGGTAAATGGGCTGCAATTTTAATCTTGAAGATTCCATTCAGTTGTGCAGTGAAGCCAGTTCTGACAGCCCTGTGATTATTGTCTGGCTGCTAAAACCAGACACGCTCACCTTGTTCTTGATCTTGCATGGTGGAGGTGATTATCAGGGCATGAAGGACAGAGTCTTTGTCCTTGCTCTTATGACAGGGTGCTGCAGTGGTGTGATTTCTGAAGCACTTGGCTTTGAGGCAGGAACAGGCCCAAAAGGACAACTGGGCTCATGGGAAGACACTTTTAGGGGAAAGCTTCAATTCATCTCAGCAGGCAGCTGTGATGCCAGCTGGAGAAACCCCCAGCAGGCAGCTGGGGGAACTGGCTCTGTTGCGTTGACAGCACCTGATAGTGTCAAAACAGCATCCTGCTCTCAGCAGGTTTCTGCCATATGAAGCCAAAACCTATTGCGTGATCTCTCTGTGTACACACAATAATGGAGCATCTGCAAATTATAGCCCAAAAATCCAAACTTTTTCTTCTGATTCCATTTGTAGGCAGGGAAAAACTAAAGCATCACTACTTCCTGGGGAGAGTGCTTTCCTGGCAGCAAAGAAAATTGCCATGTGAAGGCCTTAATGTGACAAATAGTGATGGATGAATTAGGTATAATCAGACCAGCTCCACTGTCTGAATTCAGCTCCTCTGAAAGAGTTGATGAGCTTCCAATGCTTCACTGTTGAAAGTGTTTCAGAGGAATACATCTGCTGCAGCAAAAGAGGACCAAGCATGTGGAAAAATGATCTCTGGTCCTACTAAAGGCTTTGACCATTGGTGGAAATGCCTAAAGCTGTTCCCCAGCACACCAGTGAATGAACCACGGAGTTTTTCTGGGGGTTGGGTAGTGTAGCTTCCCCTGGAGCTTTGGGAGGTTTAAAGCTTCCTGTCATGAATAAGATAAAGAAATAAAGCCAGGTAATTTACCTTCACAAGCTCTCCGGATGGCTTCAGCTTTTGGCTGAATCATGTCCAGCACAACGGTGGTCTCTTCACAGATCAGCATACATTCAATACGCAGCTGGTAGCTAAGGACAGATTCAAAGCTTAAGGCTGACCTCAGCCAGCACAGTAGCCCTCCTCCCACATCACAGGTAAGGCTGGCCACCCCATAACATCACCGTCAACCACATTCACATCACACCAGTGTTTGTGGCTTGTGAAAGGAGGCAAGGGGCTGCTGCTTGCCTTGGGAACCAGTGGGGATGTAGTTTCTGCTGACACACTGTGATCAAAGAGAAAAGCGATCACTGTGTGATATATAGGTTCCTCCTTCTGGGCAGGTCTGACACTGGGTCTGGGCCAGTTTCTGCTGCTTCAGAGGGAGAGGAGGTGCTGAAGCAACAACAGCCCTTTATTTAAGGGCAATGAGGAAAGGGATGGCTCTAAGGTGGAAGGAGGAATCCACCAGCTATATCCATCAGTGTTGGTCTGTGAGTCTCCTATAAAGAAACTTAAACTTCCCAGAGGTAAACCAAGAAAAAGATTAGGCTGAAGTTCATGAGTTCATGAGTTCCCTTACCTTGGAATCTGAAGGAGGAGAAGATAAAACTGATCTGCGTTTGCTAGTTTTGATTTCTCTTCTTTGAAGGCCTTCAGGTTTTCTATCTAATGAGAGAAAGAATCAAGACTTCATGACTGCAATGCATGTTCAGCCTTGGAACTAAGGTTACCATTTTTCCTCCTGACCTCATGCTTTTCAGGCAGAAGCTTCAGCAACTGCTTCAGAACCTCAACGTCAAACTTGGTCCGGTCCCCATTCTGGACCATGGCAGCCACCTCTTCGTTGGAGCTGTAGGGAGAAAGAACAGATTGATATGTCACCCAAAGACCCCTCTTCCACAGCTGCACACTACCAAGACATGTATCTACTTAAGCTCCCTGCATTTTCCCTAGTGAGAGCCACAATAAACCACAAGCTAAGATGTGTCCCTATGATATGTCCCTGTGAACTTAGAACTGGGACCTGGATCCCTGCTACGCTCCAAATTTTGGTTCTGGCCCTGTTCAAATGACTCAAGGCTAAAGCTCAATCCTGCAACTCAGGTTTCTGGAGATCTGAATACCTTAAAAGAAAATCTAATTCTTAACTTTCCCACTGCCCTTGTTCTGAGGAGGGATTTGACTTCCAGAGGTGTCTCACAATCTGTCACCACAAAAGTCTGTGCTACAGTATCATCCGCAGCACAGTGTGCCTGTTTGGCTGGAGTAGTTATTTTCTTCATGGAGGTTAGTATGAGGCTATGCTTTGGATTTGTTCTGGAAACAGTATTGATAACACAGGGATGTTTTTGTTACTGCTGAGAAGTGCTTACACAGAGTCAAGGCCTTTTCTGCTCCTCACCCCACCAGCAAGGAGGCTGGAAGTGCACAAGGAGTTGGGAGGGGACACATCTGGGACAGGTGACCCCAAGTGACCAAAGGGATATTCCGTACCATATGGTGCTATGCTCAGGTATACAAAGCTGGGGGAAGAAGAAGGAAGCGGGGACATTTGGAGTTACGATGTTTTGCCTTCCCAAATAGCCATTATGTGTGATGGAGCCCTGCTGTCCTGGACATGGCTGAACACCTGCCTGCTGATAGGAAGGGGTGAATGAATTCCTTGTTTCACTCTGCTTGTGTGCACAGCTTTTGCTTTATCTATTAAACTGCCTTTATCTCAACCCATGAGTTTTCTCACTTTTACTTTTCTGGTGCTCTCCCCCATGACACAGAGAGGGCAGCGAGTAAGCGGCCAAGTGGTGCATAGTTGCTGGCTGGGGTTTAAACCATGATATATGGAGATGTAACACCTCTGCCAACATATGGGGATGTTGTATGTAAAACCATAATTAAAAATTAAGCCCCTAAATTTAGTATTTTAAAGACAGTGTAGGAGAAACTGGGAAATGTTCAGACGTTTCAGTAACACAGATCACTGCTGGCTTTTTAAAACAGATTTCATGAGGACCTTCCAGATACTATGCAAAACCTGTTCAAAATTTTGTCAACTGTCACAAAAAATTGCCATATCTTACCATTTAAATTGCTTCAAAAATATGTTCAAATTGAGACTTTTCTTGGAGTCCAAAAATGTGATCTTCATTAAAGAAAAAGAAGATATCTCACATTAGATGAGCTGTTTGTAGTGATCTTTATTCGAAAGAACGAGAGGGACCTCCTCACCTCCTTTGGTTCTGCCTTCACTGGTGCCGCCGTTTTCTCTTTGGGGGTTGCTTGTGGAAAGCAAAACAGCTGCTCTATGCTTGTGTAATTTGGCTCTATAGTTTCCTCGCTGCTGCTGCTCACGGAAGCCCACATTGAGTGACCTTCTGAAAAGAGAAAAGGTGTTCAGACTGACTACAGGAACAGCTGAAAGCTCCTGGGTTCTGGGACAATGTGAGTTGCTGGAAGGAACATCTCTCAGAAGATGAATCAAATAAGAAGAGACATCTTATTCCTGGACAAATGCTAATTATTGAGGAGGGGTAAGACCCACAGGCAGAATTCAAAGGGCCCAAAGGGTAATTAAACCTGGTGCTTTATCCCAAGATAAGCTGGTAAGGGGATGCAGCACTGGGCACACAGAGGCCATAGAGCTCATACAGCCTCCCTATATGACTGCATTCTACTCCACAATAGGCAAACCAGATCAGCAGGAGAAAGACCTTGGCCATTTCTTCTCTGGTCCCTGACTGATGTTATTTTTGCTCCCTTGCATGCTCGCTGAGGGACTGGCCACCACCTGGGTGTTTTCTGACTGTGTCCTTCCTCCACTTTTCCTTTTGTAATTGAACCTTCTTGTAAAATGCTGGCTATAGGGCTGCTTGAATTAATTCTCACTGCACTTGCTTAAAAACATTATTTGCTTTTTAAATCACCTAAACATGCCTGTAGAAGTCTCTACTGAAATAATCACAACAATTAACTTCTCTTGTGATTGAAAACAAGCCTTATTTAGACTTCATCTATACCAGCTTCTGTGCAGACTTGCTTGTCTAGGGCAAAGCTGATGTTGCCTGTCCAGGCTTCTCACATTTCATTCTCCTCTTTGGATCCATTAGGAGAGGGAAATGTAACACAAAAATCAAGATATGAATCACTGATTCTCACAAATCTCCAGTTCTTTCAGTGTCCTTCTTGAACTGTGATGTAATCCTTACCTGTACTCTTACTCATGACTTTAATATACCCAGATACAAGTATACATGGACTAGGGAATGAAGGTGGGGGAACCCAGATCAGAGCCTGTTGAGAACACAAGCCTAAGGCATGTCATGGTGGATTTGGGGAATATTCCCACTGCACCCCTGCTTCTAATTTCAAAGTATTTCAGCTACAAACCAGCTATTATAAACTACTGATTTAGTTGGAATGGTTATTTTATCAGTAGTTTTATACTATTATTTGCTTAAGCTCTGCAGGTCAGATGTAATGGAAATCAGGGAAGTTCTGTATCCAAGTGGAGTCAACTACATTTGACAAACTCAAAGACAGTGTTTTTCTCCTTGGGTCACCCTCAAAGCAGCAGTGACTATGCCAGAAGCACCCACCTCTCACCACGTTGGAGGGCAGCTTCTGCCAGTTCAGTTTCTTCATTCTCAGCGTTGGTGTCTTCACTGTCTTGCGGGGAGGCCTGCCCAAGCCAAGAGGGCAGCTGAACTGGGGGGCCACCACAGCTTCTATATGCTCTCCTGCCATGCCAGGCAATGGGGGTGGAGGGGGAGGGATGCCCCCCATACCGGGCAATGGGGGTGGAGGGGGAGGGATGCCCCCCATACCGGGCAATGGGGGTGGAGGGGGAGGGATGCCCCCCATGCTGGGCAATGGAGGTGCAGGCGGAGGGATGCCCCCCATGCCAGGCAATGGAGGTGCAGGAGGAGGGATGCCCCCCATGCCGGGCAATGGAGGTGCAGGGGGAGGGATGCCCCCCATGCCGGGCAATGGAGGTGCAGGGGGAGGGATGCCCCCCATGCCGGGCAATGGAGGTGCAGGGGGAGGGATGCCCCCCATGCCGGGCAATGGAGGTGGAGGGGGAGGGATGCCCCCCATGCCGGACAATGGAGGGGGAGGGGGAGGGATGCCCCCCATGCCGGGCAATGGGGGTGCAGGGGGAGGGATGCCCCCCATGCCAGACAATGGGGGTGCAGGAGGAGGCAAGTCAGAGAGTGGAGGGGCTGTAGTTGCATTCACCATGGGGGATGATGGGGTCACGGCAGCTGTGCCAGAGGGTGGATGTGGAGGTGGTGGTTGTGGCGGTGCCAGAGCAGCATTGGGTGAGGGGTTAGATGTCTCTGGTAAAGCAGAGCAGGCTGTGAGCTGGGAACATGAGTTCTTTTCGTTGGGAGGTGGCCCTGAGGGAGCTGCTGATGCCTTGGAGGGGTTTGAAGATCCTGCTGGACTCTGAGCCGCATGGGCACATGGTTCTAGCTCAGCCTGGAGGCCTTCATTCACATCTCCAGACAACCGGTTTTCAGCTCGCTTTTGCTTGTTTGGATGTTTCTTGACAGACAGCAGCCTCTCGATGACTTCTTCAACTGTGTTCTCCTGGACTAGAGAAATGATTCACGGGTCAGAGAAGGGGATGGAGCCCATAGGTTGGTTCATGCTATTCAACCCTCACCAAGGAGTAGGTCTGAAGCCACAGCACTGCCTGCTGTCACTTTTCATAACTGCACTTCTAGTTTCCAGGCAATTTCCCATGGTTCTGACCAACACTTTTTTGAGCACGACTGCCAGCAACACTGGTCAGCAGTAGCAGCAAGATGGCAACAAGGACAGATTCCCACTGATTCCCACGGCCCAAAGCTCAGGGCTTAACCATCAAAGCAAAACTATGAATCCTGACCCCACTGCTAAACATGGCCAGCTTTCACTGCCATCCACACAGAATCACAAACTCATAGAATAGTTAGGGTTGGAAAGGACCTTAAGATCATTCAGTTCCAAACCCCCTGCCACAAGCAGGGACACCTCACACTAAACCATGCCACCCAAGGCTTCGTCCAACCTGGCCTGGAACACTGCCAGGGATGGAGCACTCACAACCTCCCTGGGCAACCCATTCCAGTGCCTCACCACCTTAACAGGAAAGAATTTCTTCCTTACATCCAATCTAAACCTCCCCTGTTTAAGTTTGAACCCGTTACCCCTTGTTCTGTCACTACAGTCCCTAATGAAGAGTCCCTATCCTGCACCCTTATAGATATACCCTTCAGATACTGGAAGGCTGCTATGAGGTCTCCACTCAGCCTTCTCTTCTCCAAGCTGAGGCTTTGCATTGAGACTTGACTTTACACGAGATATAGCTTTGTCCCACCTTCTGTTCATCTCATAACAAGTCCCATAGATTATTCCCTATACATTTGGGAAGAACTTTGGTGGGCAGTGGGTAGGGCAACGGAAAACAAGAGGATAGTGTGAGGCTGGAAGGCTGGACGGATACATCATTCTTACTGTCATTTGCAAGCAAAAGGGCTCTGTTCACTACTGCATCCAAGGACTCCCACAGCAGGAGGCTGGAGTGATGAGATGGTTCTAAGTGCAGCAGGCTCTGGAGGATGGACAGCAGTTGGATGGACACTGGAGAGCGGCTCACCTGGAAAATAGGGCAGCTTGCTATTACAGCTAGGCTGGTTCCAAGGAAAGTGTGTTAACTTTGCCATTGCATGACTTTTCACCCCACCTGAGGGCCTACTTACTTTATTGAAGAGAGATGAAAAGACCTCATGATGATCGTTCATGTTTATCCCATCACATATCTTTAATAATTCCTCATCATCTTCTATTTTGAACTCCTCAAATGTATCACACTGGATAAGCAGATCCTCCTCCTCTATGTCTCTGCAATATTACAGCATTCATTTTCATTGGAGAGCCCTTCACTGATTTTCAGATTATTATTTTTGTTTAAATGGCTTTTATCTCTTTGCCTCTCAGATTCAGACAGTCAGTGTTGAAGGTAACCAGCTCCCCCTTATTGATAAAGGACCAAATGTCATCTGAGCATCCTTTCTTGAATGGAATGTACCTCTTTCTACAGTTAACACATACAAATGAATGGGACTTTTCATGGCCTAACCTGGCTCTGTGTATGCTTTGTATAGACTTCTCCTTGGAGCTGTAACAGAAGTGGCATTTCCACCTTTTTTTTTTTAACTGGGCTACATTTATTTATTTTTTTAATGTCAAGGCAAATTAAGAATATTCCAGTGACATTTCTGTTCGAAAAAACTCTCTCTGCTACTCAAAATTGGATTGAAAAACTCCAGCCATTCTAAAGCTAACCTTTTCAGAACTCTTGAGACAACCCAGAGATGGAACTCTATGCTTGCTAACTGGCACTACTGAAAAGTCTTCTCTTCCCTAATTTTGTGGGATTGGATGGAACAATTCCAGTTACACGGATAACTGCAACTCACATATATAATGCATTCTAGAATATACCATGGGTGTTCCTGACAGAGCATTGTTTTAAAATTAAGACACTGCAAAGACAGATATGTCAGATATGTATTAGTAAATTGCTTTAGTTGGATGCTTCTGGGAGAACACCAGCAGTGAAAGGGTTTGAATGCAACAAGCTGCTCAGTGAGCTCTCAGCATCACTTCAGGTTCAGTCTGAAACGGAGCCTCAACAAGGATGTTGCTGAGCCTTGCTCCATTCTGTCCAGAGACGCTGTCAGTGCCATCTGCACCAGCAGCTGTGCCTGTGACACTGCAGTTGGCAAAAGCATCTTAACACTGGCCTAGTGCCTCCAGTTCCCATGTAATGGGTGCATACAAGTGTAGTCCGCTCCACCCAGGTACACTTGACTTAACACAGCTGAAAGCTGATAAGTATTAAGTTTCCACACCTTAAGTTACTATGAATCTTACTTATAGAAGAAAATTTAAGCAGTGATCCTTACCTTAGCTTGTCTAAAATATCCAACAGCTGAAGACCTGGGAGAACAAAAAGGTAGGTATATTGGCATTATGACCTACTTGGTATTGATCTGTTTTGATTTTTACAGAATGTTATGCTCAGAAACACTTTTTGCAGAGACAAAATGTGAAAATATCTTCAGATGGATCTGTCAAAGTAGGTAGGGTGATTTGGTAAATGAAGAGACCCATGGTACACATCTGCACATGGTGCACTTCTGGGGCATGAGCCACCTCATTACAAACTAGACATCTAAAATCAGTCAGATGAACAGTGTGGTCAAATGTCCCTTGCTCTCAACAGAGAGAAATGGAACTCAGGCTCACCAGCTCACATGTGCGTATCACATGAGGCAAGTCCTAACAATGATACCTAGGATCCCAATATTCAAGCAGTTGGAAAGTATTTCTGTACCACAGGCAGCTTCTGTGGCTAAACTGAGTAGACACAGGGTGAAGAAACCTTATTTACTCTTAGGAGGAGTTGTGACATATGAAAATGTGGCTACATAAGATGGTTGGCTATAGAAATGTATTGAAGAAACTCAAGTGATACAGTCCTGCTGAAATTCCAGAAAAGATCAAAGCTATGGGAAAGCAGCAAAGTTAGAAAAGTCTGGTTACATAAAAGTTATTGAAGATAACAGAATCCAAAAGAGAAGGAATCTACCTTTCATATTTGCAGTTTTGCTCCCAGCCCTCTTTAGTCACCTTATGGATACATCCGAAAAAAAACCCCACCTGGCAACTGATTTTCTCCAGAGAAAGTTAAATGCAACAAACATCTTTACCTATGAACTCATTCCTGATTTGTGTCCTTGTTCTTAGCTCTTCTTTCCCCAGTATGATGGCATTGATAGCACTCAGCAGTGTAACCATGTATGGCACGTTATCTGCGTTGGAGAGCTCGTTCATTATAATGCTGAATCGATATTGCTGGTTCTTCACACTCTGTTAATAACACAAGTGATATTTCTATTCAGACAGTTCAGAAATATCTACCACTTTGGTGCAGGCTGTCAAATGGAATTAAAGCCTCTTAAAAACCTCTCAGTTTACCCCACTGTGCACAAGACAGCACTCCTCCATTATGAAGCAGGGTCTGGTTGGCAGAGAAAGTGAAACTCCTCTTGGATCTCTACGCTTTCTCATAACTGAGGCACCTATTGGAGCTTGTGGCCAGTGGAACTCATAGATGTGGCAACATCTGTTTTGCTAACTGGGTTGTGCTTTTCCTGCCAGAAATGACCCTGTGGTTGGCAGCTGGCTGTCCAGGCATGTCACAGTGCCATAGGTTTATGCTGACCAGGACAAATTTCCTATAGTCATCACCCCATAAATCCCTGCCTCTCTTATTGAAATGATGCAAAATTACCTCAACTCTCAGCCCTATTTTGTGGTACATGGAGCTACCTGCATGGATCAGACCAGAGCTGTATCTCCTGCTTCAGCCCAACACTTGCCTTGTAATGGTCCAAGGCATCCAAAGCCAAAGCGTGGCCATCAGATGAGTAAATGCACAGTGCAGCCAGGAGCTCAAATATTTGCTTTTTGACCATGACATTAGTTGTGTCAAGTGCTGGAGGAAAAACAAAACAAAAAAGAATTTATAATGACATCAAAGTTCTGAGTATCAGTGCCTTTTGTTACATGGGTCATGATCAGTGGTAATAAAAAAGACTCAAGGAGTGAAGCCAGTACATGGAAGATGGGAAGAGAAATATCCCAATGTATAGATATCCCATCCCAATAGCATTCTGTGATGTTAACTTCTAGTGTGAACAGTAGATGCTACAGGCACCCTACTGGCATTTTGCTGCAGCTTGCATCTCTTCTATGTACCAGTGGCATGCTGCAACAGCAGCCAAGATTTCAGCACCCACAATCACACATCTCATTTCCCATTTTCACATATGTGTATTTTCCAGAACAGCAGATGAATCATTTTCATCAACTAATGAGCCTTATTTTTACTGCAGAGACACCCAATGTGCATATCAAGTAGGCCAATTGTTCTAACCAGGCCCCACGTATTCCCCTTTTCCCACTTGTCTTTCTCTGAAAGGGGGTGGATGAGACCATCTTATATTTTTTATTAATGCCCAAAGAAGCCCAACCACTGAAAAGCCCAGCGTGCCTACCTCTTTTCACAGCACAAAAATAGCAGCTCTGGATTTCACATGGGTTAAGAAAGTGCAGGGTGGAGAGGAAAATGACTTGAAAAGTGAGGAGGGGAACAAGCCAGCTTTCAGACTAAATGTTAATAAGGGTTTCTGGGCACAGCTGTGATCTCAGCTCTGTGGAGCAGCACCAAACTTGCCCTTCCAGCAGCACCATTATTAAGTGCTATACAGTAACTCCTAGGAGACACCCTGATGAGTTTCATATCTAATGACAAACCAACTAAATGACAGGAGAAAGTAAGTGGCATTACCTACCCACCTTCTAGAAGGAACAGACTGAGCAGCACACAGAAAGGACTTCTCTGATTCTAAACCATACCACCTTTCCTTCTCTTTACAGCCTACAAGTCTTCAAGCCCTTTCAATTTCTCTCCCTTTGCCCTTGGGGCTCACGAAGACTGAACACCAAATGTCTGCTGACAACTGCAGGGTTGAGGACTTCTCATGCCCACATAAGCTAAGTATGGGTTTATCCCTGGCTTCTCAGTAAACTATGAAGATATTGTGTGGAAATAGCATTGCATAGCAAAGGCAGCATGATTTCAAAGCAGTATTATTCTAAAGAACAAAACAATGTCTTTAATGAGTTGTAACCAACAATTTCCAAGAAGCCTGCTGCAGGAGGATAAGGAACAGGAAAGTCTCCCCCATGCTGCATATGACGGATGAAGGAGGAAGGTGATTTCTCACCTTGAAAGAGTTTTCTGACGTAGCCCTCGTTGCTCACAATGTATTCAATGCCTCTGTGGGAATTCATAACTGCTCGCACACAGCTAATGCAGGTGAGCTGAAGCAAGGCATCAGAAATCCTGGCCACCCCTCTCCCAGACAGCCTGTCCAGGGCCTCCAGGAGGAGGTCCAGCCCGCACAGCTCCAGGAACTGGACCATCCAGCTATCATCGCTGTTCTCCAGCCGCTTCTTCAGCCCAGAGTAGTTCACCACTGATGGCATCTGCAGGAGACGGATGCACAGCTCCGGCTCTGCATTTTCCAGGTTGGCCTCTGACTGGTCAGTCTCCTGGGGTCCGAGTTTCTCCTTCAGGGCAGCCCACTTCTTGTGGGCACCTTCCTTTTTGATTGACATTGTGAACAGTTTGTCCTGAAAGAAAAAGTAAAGACATAGTGAGAAGTTTGTCTTGACTGACCGACAACCCTCCAGCAGCCAGCGTTTTTCTCCTAGTGATTGGGAAGTAAAGCTCAACTGCAGCAGGTCCCCAGCTCTGCAGCATTTATGGCCCACACTGACACCTGTCCTTCCCCAGAGAAATTCAATATATCCCTTCCTTAACCACACACATTACATTCAGGCCCTGAAAAGTCTGCAGAGAGACTCTTAGTAAGTGTAAGCCAGCAAATACAGTTTTAAAAGTAGCCAATTTACATCAAGCAAAAGGATAAGGTTGGAAGTGGCTTTATCAGCTCTGAGCTTCTTATGCCTGTTAAACCACTTCAAAGTCTCACTGTGCTGGAGAGGCCGTGTAGTTTCTAAGCATTTGCAATGAGATGGAGAAGTAATTTTGAGCATATCCTGCTCAGAAGAGCATCTGATTACCCTGTTATTTCTTGATTTTATGTCTTTTGACTGATGGAGGTTAGTTTTATAGCACTCAACCTCTTCCTGTGTGCTGCAATAGCAAATGCATTTGCAAGTATAGGGCTTGTGCATGATAATGTGAGAGCACAACTGGTTGCATGTGAAGGGATAGCAGCAAGAAGCTATGAAAACAGCAGTGTCTTTTTGGAGATGGGGACCATCTTTTCAAGGCCCATCTCCATGGAGGACATGGCCTATCTCAGGATGCTGTCAGCAGCAAGGGGGGTGAGGAGCTGATTCAACACAGAGAAATAGCAAAGCCAAGTCTAATTAACTTTTGGTACCAAATTTTATGGGTTTAGGCAGGATTATTATTTTTAAGGCCCACAGTGATTAAGTTATACAATGCAAGTCCTTTTCAAAGGTGAATGCAATCGTTTTGAAGCTGAATTGCTCTCAGAAAGGTCAGTTTGTACCACAAAAGGAGAGGATAAAACTGCTCAACCCAAAACCAACCACTAATGCTACCGTCATTGGCTTCCCTGGGCTGGTGAGCATGCACAGGGACCAAAATAACCTGGAGGCCAATTGGCCCCAAAGCCCAGCACTTGGGGGATTTAAGGGATTATAGGAGAGTCTTGCTTTCCCTTACCAGCTCAAGTGCAATAGGTTTCTAGCCCTGCAGCATGTAGGGAAAAGAACTGGGGAAAAAACCCTGAGAAATCTCTGAGAGGTTTCATTTGCCAGAAAGCCAAGATAAAGGATGGAGCATTTGGAAATAATGGATGGACCAAGCTGGAAATCTTGTTTTGTTTTTTTAAAGCTTGCCTTCTGATTTTTCCTGGGGACTGCACTGTTGAGAAAGGTCTTGGCTGCTTTGTTGCAGTAGAGCATCATGGCTTCTGGTTTACCAAAAGCCTTATTTTGGCTGCCACCCCTTGGCAAATATACAGCTAAAAAGTTCGCTCATTTGAGATAAGCATCATGTTATAGGCCTAAACATCTCTTGGAAAGATGCAAAGTGGGACAGGATGGGGTATTTCAGAGAGCTTGAACATTTCGCCTGGGAAAAGGCAATGGTGGAATTCTCTGGCAGTGGCATTCAGCTCACAACTCACAGCACCAGTGTTGAGTAAGGGTCAGAGGGGTGATGGAATCAGTGGGAAATGGTCACAGCAAATCCTTCTAGAGATCTCTGAAGAAACCCTCTTGCAGAGTTTCCCTTTGCTTCAATGGGGAAAGAGCTGCCAAGTGCCCAGTTGTTCACTGTTCTGCTAATGATGGTCACTGCTAATGATGGTCACAATTGAGAAACATGAAGTTGCAAATATATTATTTAAGAACACAGTGGTAATAAAAAGCACCATATGAAAAAAAAAAACAAACCAAAGCCAAAACCCAAACAAAACCCCTCCTGCCAAAGTACAGGCTTGAGTTTCTAAGATTTGTCATCACTGCCTGCAGCCCAGAGCCCTTACTCACTCTTGGTAAAATTCTTGTTGGAATTAGTCATCCCCGGTGACTCCTCTGTACTGTAGCCCAGGAATCTGGGTTAGGCTCAGTGCAAAGGAGAGGAGAAATTCTCCCTCCCCAGAGGGAGAAAAGAGAAACTATCCTGCCCCAAGGTCATAGCCCTGGTGATGGTGCAAGATCCTGCATCTCTCAACACAGGTAATTTACAGTTGTGTGGCTGGAGAGACACTCCTATGGAGCTGTGGTCAGATCGCACCCCAAGCTGTGCATGGAACCCAACAGTCCTCTTCAGACGCCTGGGGTCAAGCCCAGGCCTTCAGCATGGGGCAGTGCTGAGGACCATCTGACCTGAATGAAACACAGCTCATCCTGCCCAGGCCTATTCTCCAGTGCCTTTCACAATGATGAAACATCCTGCAGCCTTCCGCTGGGAGGAGGAATCAGTTGTCCTGTATTTTTTACTTCTGCACAGAGATGGGCACAAACCCAAACACTGGCACCAGGGCCAAGCCCTGGCTTACTGGGAGGCACTCATCCTCCTCTTGGCTCTGCTGTAACCCAGACTCTTTCCACAAAGTAAAAGCATGCACCAAGCAGGAAACCTGGTTTTGGGTCCTGTGTGTTCACAGCAGAGCCCTGTGGTCCGACTGGGGAGAAAGACTGTTGGAGTGGCTGCTGGAGGAGGATGGTTTTCCTGGATCATGCCAGGGCTCATGCTGTCTACCCTAGGGGCTGCAGAAGTTCCTATCAGCCACAACCTCCCTCTCTCTGAGCGTGACTTGTTTTTATACTCAGCAAATCACTGTTTCTACTTGTATATAACTAAATGTTTCTTATCAAACCAGATAACAAAACAGGCTGGCTTTTTGCTCCCAGTTCTACGAATATTTCATTATATATCAAAGACAATAAAATAGCATTATTGACCTTAGGCTTAAATGAGTTCTGAAAACTAAGCACAACCAGTGCAACAAGAGACAGGAAATACTGATGAAGCATCCTGTTTACCAGCAGATTGTTCTGAATTGTCCTTTCCTCCCCACCTGCTCCGTACAGATGTGAAGGGATAAGAAACCAAGGTAGGTACTTCTCCAGACAGCACCGGCTTGTATTTTTATGCACTAAGCTGAACAAATTGGATTGATTAAATATTCTTTCCCACAGCGTGTGCACTCTTTTTGTAGGGAAGAAAAAATGACAGCTTAATGTATTTAATCATAAAAAAGGAAACAAAATAAATAGGAGCTGTACTATACAAATGGAAAGGAAATAAATATGGAGGAGACTGCAGTATGATTCTGCAGATGGTGTGATAAATCTGTTTACAAACATAGATATGAGTGATACATTATGAATGCAACATCTTTCCATACTTCCCATTAAGCACAGTGTTGCAAAGCCACTCAGATACATCTTAAAAGGCTGGTAGTTTCACTTTTCATTTCTGACCACAGGAACTTATTAGCAGACAAATGATCTCAGCAAAGTGAGACAGATAAGGGCTGAAAATGGAACACATCTGTCTGCTGTCTCACTGAGGCCATTTAGACTATGCCGGCTAGGGAAGGAAAGTCCCTTGACAAAAAGAGACGAGCTGCTAGTTTTAAAAGGCTGAATACATCTTGCCTTGTGACAGTAGAGGGGCATGGGGAGCTTTGTTTTCTGCTGCCACAGAAGAGGATGTAATGGTGGAAGCAATGCCCCCAGCCTCTGAAGCTAGCCATGCCTGCAGTACCCACAGCCTGTCCTCCCCAGATACACACTTGGCCTCAGGACTGGGTGCTGCTCCCTGGGGCACAGCCTGATGGCGTTCCTGTGATTCCTGCTGTGGGGACACCAACAGCCACGACATTCACTGTGATAAATGCAACCCTCTCCTCATCTTGCTTCTCACCCTCAAAGGTCAGTTAATCCTGATGGGGAATGACAACTAAAGCATCAATGCAAAAAAAACTTTGAAGAGATTGCTTTGGCAAACATAAAGGCATCATAATAAAGACTTGTCCTCCTGCAACCAGCCACAGCAACATTGCGGTTCAGGGTCCTAACTTTTTGGATCACTGGGTTTGCAAAGCTGTGATGTTCCCTGCATCCACACAAACCAGTTCATAAAATTTCCTCCATTCTTTCTGAATCGGGTGCTTCCCAGAATCAGTTTTCTGTGCCCTTCTGTCCTTCAAGTCAGTTCCTAGGGAGATGACATCTGTGGAGATAAATCAGGGCACATCAATACTTTCTCCATCCTGTGAAGCCGTGGAAAACAGATCTGCACAGCACAGCTTTCAGCTGAAATTATTACATGCCTCCAGGATGACACGGATCACAGCAAGGACCCAGGAGGACTTGTAAAAAGAGATTTCTCAGGGCAGCAAAGTGCAATTGAGTGAAAACAAAAGGGAGAAAAATTACAGGTCAAAACCATTCTGATTTTTTGGGAGCAGACCTGCTGCCCATGCTGCAGGATGGGCAGGGGTGAGAGGAAATAGCAGCTCCTTGCTGCCCTTTGAAGAAGTCTGAGAGGACCCTGCCCTACGTGCTGCCCTCAAAGCCCTTTGCTTCCCTCTGCAAGGCTGGTGGTGCACACAGCTGGTGCTAAGGAAGCTCTTTTTCTCTGCTTCACTCCCTCCTTCCTTCTGTTCCTGTTCCTGTTCCTGATGCTCGGGAGCCTGTTCTGCCTGGCTGACTGCTAATGATAAGTTTTGCTTCGGGGTAGTTCCAAGTTTTCACTCTGCTGCTAGGAATATGCTAAGCCCTTGCATTTTGCAACATGTCAGACAGTTACTAAAAAGAAACAACATCCTGTCTTTGTGCTTTCCAAAACTACTTCCAGAAGCATGATGGGTTTCTTCCTTTTCTCCTCTTGCTTTCACTTGTACTGTTGTGTTTACCCATGCAGTGCCTGAACAGCTCGCACACATACAGGCTAATGAAATCATCCTCCCAAGCACTGAAAGAAGCAGGGAAGGGGGACAACACCATAGATCTCTGGCTTAGAAACCAACCTGACCCCTTGGTGTGGGCCCACTAGCATCAGTAGGAACTATCAGCATAATAAGTCTCCTAGGGGAGTTGACAGTAACGGTACTGTAGGAAACTAAGGCATGAAACAAAAGGCATGCTTTGCCCAACAGATCTTGGCATGCAAGCCAGCCACTGCTCCATCCTTTCTCTGCCACAGCCAATAGACTCAGTGATCTTCAGATCTATGTATTCTTGATCCTCACCTGTATCAGAGGCCAGAATGAGTGATAAATGCTTAAAAAATGAAATGGTCTTGGAATGAGTGCCCATTCTTGCTTCACACTACTGAAGGAAATTAATTCTCCAGCACAGTGTATTTTACTTTGGCACAGCCCATGTATAAGGCAAAAAGGAGCTCCCAAAGCAGCCCAGGTTGGCAGTGTCATGAGAAGAGCTGCACTGTTACAGTGAGGGTTTTGCCTTTAGCAGATGCAGGAGCACAGACTTTCAGGCTGCTGTGGCTGGCAGGAAGGATTTGTGCCATTCACACACTGCCTGGCCCTGGCATGGGGCTGACAATGGCTTCCTCTGGAAGCAAACTCCCAGAAAAGGACTGCAGCACTTAGACAAAAAGGACTGTGGCAATACTGGCATAAATATATATGTATTTTCCCAGTATAGCTCATTACTTTACAAAGAAATGAAAACCACCTTGTCCTGATTCACTGCCATTCACCACTACTGAAATGCTGTGTGCAAGCACAGCTTCTCTCTCCTGGGCAAACACAACCTGTGATATCATGTGATGTCTTGCACAAGGGGTAAATATGTCCATTCAATATACATTAGTAGTGGTGGGGTTACACCAGGATTAACCACACCAGTAAAAATCATCACCAGTGCCTTCTTCCTCACCAATAAACAAACAAGTAAATAAATAATCAGGCTGCTACCAGTACCACATACAAACCAAGCTCAAGTGAGATGCTTAAGGATGTTTATGTTAGGATCTTCAGTGGCATCTAAACCATTATTTATACTTAAACCGTTGCATTAGCTTAGCTTTAAATGGGTTTAAACCCACTCTTTGTTACGATAGTAACACACTCTGAGGACACTCAATATCCAATTTACTTTAACCTGGTAAGCCGGGTTTAAATCAGATTGGTGCAGCTGCCAGACCTACACTTGGGAAACAGCCACTGCCACTGGGAGACCTGGCCAGAAGCGCCTCCACCTGCCAGTGATCCTAGCATCGTTCAGCATTTTGGGATGTAATTTATTATGATCATTTGGGGGTCATGCGAGAAGCAGAAACCCAGCAACATGGACAGTCTGGCAGTAACTTTCTAAGACTCCCGCAGCTGCCATTCAATAGAAAGCTGTCACACAAACAGATGAGAGCCAAAACCCTTTCATTGCCTTTTGGGGGGTTAATTTTAAACACCTCCACAGGATGCCAAGCGGAGAGAAAAAACGGGCAGAGGGAATAATTCCTACCTCAGAGCTGAAGCCAAATTATTTCCTTGTCTCTCTTACACGGAAGGATCCTCTTGACTGGCTGTGTGAGCTTTCACTTCCTTGGCCAGCTCATTTTCTTCTCTGCCAAGCAACCTTCAGTCAGTAGTCTAAATCCCCACACGAGCATGTCTGCAAATCGCAGGCTCTAAGAAAGTTCAACAGGATGTCAGTGTCTAATAGTATGTAAATACCAGTCTTTGGAAAGGTGCAAGGAAGTCACTTTTCTGTAGCCTCCAGGGAATGCATTTGCATGTAACTTGTCACCCTCTTCATTCACTGCACTGGCAGCTGGGAGTGTGACACTTCCCCATGGGCTGGGGAGAAGGGAAGCTCGCACCCCACCACAGCTCCACCCGCCAGCATGAGAAAGCAGTCCAGGCATGGGGTGACTCAGGGCAAGGAAATGATCAAAGCAGGGAAATGATCTGGTGAAGGGAAGGGGGAAAAACAAAGATAAATAAAAAAGAGGAATAAGGATGGCTGGGCTGAGTGGGATGGAGAGTGTGAGAGCAGCAGGCTGTAGGGGCAGCCCCTTCACACAGCATCAGCTGTGTGGGGGCTTTCCAGCTTTGTGGCACTGGGCCTTAAACACTGCAAGATGTTTGAAACACTGAGAGAGGCAGAACAGGTTAAAACAATGAGGATGTCCAACCGGGGGCAGCCCAGTCCGGGATCAGCAGCTAGGAAAGGCATGGCAGGGCAAAGGTTGGAGGCTCAAGCAGTGCTCCCCCCGGGCAGGGGCTCGATGATGAGAATCCTGCTCTCATCATGGCACTTCTAAGGTCCCACTGAGCTTCGGACCAGCCCAGCTTTAGTGGGCTGAGCAGGCTCTGAAAACTTTAAGAGCTTTTTCTAACAGAAAACTTCTCTGCACCATTCTGGTCAAGATTTCACATGGAAACCAGTTTGTAAGCCACAGCTGTAAAATGCGTCCATTCAGCCTCTCAGGAGGTGTTAACTGAAAGCCAGTTATTATTAAATTGTGAATACTTCAACATGGCCCATTTTAGCAGAGACCTCCTGCCTGGCTCAGGATGGCAATTAAGCTTCAAATGCTGTTTTTTTTCTCACCCTGTGCAGTCTCTATGCTGAACCCCCTAGATCCAAAGTTGGAGCCTACAGCAAGAGTCTTCCTGCCTGTAGTGGGGAAATTTGGCCCTTGTGTACACAAAAGCGTAGCTCCTCTAGTATTAGAAATACACTGATTAGTCTGTCCTTCAGTTAGTCTTTAAGAGACTATTGCCCATGTACTTTCTAGTTAAGGCAGTTTCATCACAACAATTCAATATCCAGGGACATGATCCTGCACAGATCCCCATTCTGCCTTAGGAAGCACTCTGAGGGCATGTTTATACAGTCCAAACCAAACATTAAATCATGACAGGTTTTGCAACACAAAATGAATGTCACTTCACATTACATGCCCTCCTAAAGTATAATCCCAAAGTCCTCAGGCGATTAGCCGCTAATCTGGTTCTTGGGAGCAGGATGGGGCTCACAACAGATTTTAGGGAGAATATAAAACGTTAAGAGAAAAAAAAACAACCCGGTTTGGAGCAATCCCAGGCACAGCTACAGGTTGGGCAGACAGGAGATTCAGAGCAGTCCTGCGGAGAAGGACTTGGGGGTGGTGGTCAATGAGAAAATGAACATGAGCCGGCTGCAGTGTGCGCTTGCAGCCCAGAAAGCAACCGTATCCTGGGCTGCATCAAAAAGAGCGTGACCAGCAGGGCCAAGGAGGTGATCCTGCCCCTCTACTCTGCTCTCCTGAGACCTCACCTGGAGCATTGTGTGCAGTTCTGGTGTCCTCAACATCAAAAGGACATGGAGCTGTTGGAACAAGTCCAGAGGAGGCCATGAGGATGATCAGGGGACTGGAGCATCTCCCATATGAAGACAGGCTGAGAGAGTTGGGGCTGTTCAGTCTGGGGAAGAGAAGGCTGCGTGGAGACCTCCTAGCAGCCTTCCAGTATCTGAAGGGGGCCTATAGGGATGCTGGGGAGAGATGCTTCATTAGGGACTGTAGTGACAGGACAAGGGGTAACGGGTTCAAACTTAAACAGGAGAGGTTTAGATTGGATCTAAGGAAGAAATTCTTTCCTGTGAGGGTGGTGAGGCACTGGAATGGGTTGGCCAGGAAGCTGTGAGTGCTCCATCCCTGCCAGTGTTCAAGGCCAGGTTGGACGAAGCCTTGGGTGGCATGGTTTAGTGTGAGGTGTCCCTGCTTGTGGCAGGGGGGGTTGGAACTGGATGATCTTAAGGTCCTTTCCAACCCTAACTATTCTATGATTTTGTGATTGTTGATGTTGCAAATTCCTGTTCTTGCAACCATGAAAGAAATTTAAAGGGCTATCAGCTTCCATCAAGCTTCATCTGAAACCTGGACCCCTGGACATGTTAGATATGCCAGAAATGTCTGTGTTCTTAGAAACGCTGCATCATCTCTCTCATAAAAAATTAGTAGAAGCAGACAAATCTGGCTAAAAAAGCAGAAAAACCTGCTCTAGGGCTGCAGTGTATCTCTGTGGGTCCCATGGCACATGAATGGCAGCAGCAATGGGCAGCAGCTGAGAAAAATGAGGGTGTTTGGATCCCAGCTTCTGCTCCCAGCTCATGCATCACTTGTGCTGCTTCCAGGGGCTTGGAGCCGTGCCTGGCTGCTGCAGGCAGTTGCCTGTGCCCTCATCAGACTCTAACACCAGCCTATGTGAGGCCAACTCATGGACAGAGAGATGCTTCTGCACCCTCCTGAGATCCATCAACCCAGCCGTTTATAACTTTGCACTAGCAAAGGTATATGTTTTTCATGGCACAGCCAGAGAGAGTCCATGCATAGGGTTGTGTCTCAGACTGAATGCTTTGGCACTGACTTAGGAGCGAGGGTTTCCTCAGCATCCCTGGCCTCCTCTTCCCTCGGAGGAAGCATTGGCAGCCCCATGCTGATGTCCTGGGAGAGGGGTGCCAATGGGGAGTCCATCCCACCCAGCCCAGCCATCCTTCTTCCTCTGTTTTTACAGGAGAGCTGAGTGCTGTCCTGAGGAGCAATGCTTTGCCCCCAGACCACAAGAATGTAGGGTTGTAAGGGCATGAACCATCGAGGCTCCACCCCTGCATGTCTGAGCTGCTGTTCCACCAACTTTGCTTCCAGATTGTTCAGAGAGAGGGATAAGGGTTTTATCCCAGCAAGTCAGCCCAGTCTTACCCCATTTTCCTAGCAGATTATTTGGTGGTCCTCTGAATAGCAATTACATCAAAATCAGACACATTAGGTAAAGACAAGCAAAGACCCTCTACAGCTCCAGTATCGCTCTGCTGCCTCTGGATTGCAGCACGGTGGCTCCCCTGCCCACATGGCGGATCCACAAAATCCAATTAAACAGAAACAAATACACCCCATTTGCCCTCAGGAATTAGATTATTCCTAATTACAGCAATCAGGGTCTTCTCACTGCTCTACATTTACATGAAGAATCAGTTCCCGTGCCAGTGGCTTTTCTTATAAGTTGTGTCAAGGATTTTGGAAAGGAGACACCCAGCTTATTTCTGGCTGTCAAGGAGAGATGCCAGCCAGAGGTCTGCTGCGATGGCTTTTTTCAGGTGATCCTGCCTAAAATGCCTCATTTCATCCGCTACTAAATTACTAAACATCAGCACAGCCAGTATTCAAAAAGTACAGGTGAAATACTCACCTCTGCATCTCTGTGACTGGCTTGCTGGGTACTGCAGCTCCTATGGAGCCAGTGAAGACAACATGTTAATAGGGGAAAACTTGGGGTACCGAAAAGAAATCTGGATAATACAACAATGCTCCTTTATTCATCTGAGAACTGAACTCTGTGTTAAGCAGCCAGAAGTACCAGTGTGAAAGAAAGTGCTGAAAGGGCACTGAAAAGGTATTTGGCCAGGTGAAGGCATACAAATTTAGAAGAGCCCAATCCTCCCCCTGCCTACAAAGAAGAGAAGATGTCTGGCCTTTGCCATGGGGACAGCAGGAGACACCAGAACAACTGCTGGGTAGCAGATAGGGTAGGCCAGCAATGATTTTCCCAGGCACTGGAAGAGCACAGTGAAGGCAGGTGGTTTGCTCCCTCCTTGGGGAGTGGAGACACTGAGCATCCTCAGGAAGTCATGGGAACAAGACAGGAACTCAGCAAGATGCTGGCTCTTCTGCTTACTCAATTTCCCTACGCTCCTTGGAGACTGACACCCCTCCTGCTCTCTTGTCACAGACCAGCTCTCTGACTGCTTTTTTGCTGAATACATTCACTTTATACAACACTATCAGAAAAAAAGGAAAAAAAAAGCTCTCTGAAGTAATCTATCTGATGGATACTTCCGATAATGAAAATAAAGGACTCTGCTACTGCCAGCATGTGCGTATTTCCGGGAGCTCCGTGTTTAATGGGGTTGATCTGCTTTAAATATCCAAAACATTCCCTCCACAGCTCCTTTGGTAGGAAGCTTCTGCAATAGTAAAAACATCCTGCTTTGGGGAGGGTGTTTCCAACTGGGAAGATGAAACCATTAACCACAGGGAACTCAGTGCTTTGAACAGGCATTGACAAAATTTTCTGCCAAAACGCCACACTGCACCAGCAGTTCTACCCTGAGCAAAGGGCACAGACCCACGCATGGGTGTCTAAAAGATTTATGTGCTCCTAAACACAGGCTGAGTAAAGAGCCTGATATTTATTCAACATATTTATTCTACACACCTATATTACCCCCATGCTAAGGCTGCAGGGGAACCACTTAGGAACTGTCAGGATGAAGGCTGCCGAAGCGGCTGAACTCTGCTCCCTTGCACACACACTGGTGCTGCAATGGTGAGATGTAATTACAGCAAAAAGACCTTTTGAGCCCTGCCCCAGAGGGAGGGAGGCAGCCAGGTCTTGTGCAGGGTTTAGCTGTACTCCTCCAGCACAGGCACAAACTCTCCTCACTTGCTCAAGGATGAAGATCTTCAGGCAGGGAATAGCTCTTCCTTAAAACAAACAGTTTGAGGCAGGAGGTCCACAGGGGAAACGGTTATAGGCATTACTAAGCCAAAGAGCTACCAGGATCCATATTAACATTTCAGACAACCCTGCTGAAAAAAGCTATGAAACACCAGAATGGTATACAAGGAAGCAGCGTTTTTTCCAGCTGTTCTCCAAACACAACTCCCTCCTATTGAGATCAGCTTTTCCGTTCAGCTGCTAATGAGTCACGGCTGCTGGTACCTCATCTGGCAAACGGCTCAAGAGCAAACACCATGAGCATTTTTGTGCAGATAAGGCTGACCATAGCCCAGGTTCCTAATGGCACAGGAAAAGTACATGTTGCACACAATAAGGAGAACAGGCATGGATACCGCCTGGTACTTTTCTGTGAGCTTGTCTGAATATGGATGTTACTAGGAGTAACCAGAGAACGTGCTCAACTGCTAATTCAAGAAGTTAAGCATCTGAGCCGTTTAAAGAAATTCTTGCAAAAGAGTGGCTTAGCATGGTTTCGAAACTAATCTCCAAACTCAGACTATTTTCTCTACTGCTGGGTGAAAAAGTTTGAAGTCCCTATTTTATAACACAGTAATCCTAGAATATTGACTGGCTTAACCCTTCGCTTTGCTACAGTAGTTGGTCCAGCTGTTTCAAGAGAACCTAACGTTGTCCTCCTAGATATGATCCTTCCAGTTCTAACTCAGTATTGGAATTAATACTGAGTGAAGGGATTTTAATATGGCCCCACCAGACGGAGGTTTATGATGGGAAAATCTCATGCTTTGAGAATGACCTTACTATACACAGGTCTAACTTACATGCAGGATCTCTTATATCAACACTTTGATCTCTTTTAGTTTTTCCTGTATAATAGTTTAAATCACTTTAGAAACAAGTAGTTGATATTGTTTTTTTCTTTGCAAAGAAATCAGTTGTTCCATCATATCCTCAGGTTTGCATAGTCCAAAGACGTGCAGCACCTTACGCCAGCTGAGCATGGGGTTGTCACTGATTTTCACGACAAAAATCACTATATTTATCTGATAAATATATAACTAATACTAGGATATCATTTTATAAGTGATTCATCTCCACACATATGGCTTTCACCAACACATACTTGGAACTGTAATCAGAATAGGAGTTTGGGAATTATAGGCTTGTAAATCAATTTAGCTTTGTGATAGTCCTTTCTCTTACCTTTTTTCTAGGAAATAAAGGCCATATTTATGGCTTGCTAATGGTTGTGGAGGTTCAGTCCATTTCCAGTAGTGGAAATAACAAACCCCAGAATTTATCCCCAGGCTTATAAAGGAAGCCTTAGGACTGGGTAAATACAAAATAACTCATGAATATTGGACAGCTTGTTCTGAAATGTGGAACTACAGCCCATCAGTGCATAAACAACTGAGCAGAGCCAAGCAGGCTGGAAAGCAGCCTCTCAGGGAAGAAATGGAGCAGCTCAGCCAGGCATCGGATGCAAGCTACTTGCGAAGCCGCGTGCTACATCAGCATGATGCAAACCAGAAGGGAAACAAGTTATAAAACCTATCAGGGAATAAAAATATTTATTCCCCAGTTCACCTTCACGGTGGGCTCGAATTTGCACGGGCTGTCATACAAGTCAAGAACACGTCACATTCACAAATACTTCCTAAATTGCAGAGCACACTGCTGAAGGGCCAGGTAAATACCGTAACCCAGTTTCTTTACCCATGAAAACGTTTTTGCCCTGGCTCAGACCACATTTGCTGGACTGCGTTGAACAGGCAGCTGAAAGTTAAGCTGACCAACTCTAAAGGATTTTTTTTTAACAACAGAAGTAATTAATCTGCTTCAGAGAATGAATCAGCCTTTTCTGAGCTGGAAACACACAAAGGAGGAGATTGTGGCTGTTTCTGGGGTGTGAGGGAGGATTACTCACACAACAAATACAGTGGAGGCAGCCACTCAGGGTCCATAGTTGTAGGCAGCAAAGGGGGCAAACCTCCAAAGCTGAACCCCAGAACCTCCTGCTGCCACACCATGCATTCAGGGGACCTGCTGCATTGGAGGGAAGGAGCTGAAAGAGATGGGCCTGCACAAAGCTAATGGTACAGGGAGGGCTGTGTGGCTTTGCCTCTCCTCCTGCAGTCCCCGTGGGCTGCACGCCCATCACATGAGGGACTGTACCTGCCCTCAGAGTAGACACTTCAGCAGCAGTAACCATACCCTTATTTAGGTGAAGTACCTTGATCTGGGTGGGCCAGGTGGTGCAAAGAGCTGATTTGCCATGGCTTGGTTTGCTTTCAGGCTGTGGGAACTAAGACATCACTCAACAAAAAGCTGCTACCTTGTACTATGGGAACTTGTGTTATCACCCGGGGCCTTTGTCAGAAAATAACACTAATGCTTAGCTCACTGCTTTTAGCAAACGCCATGCAGTGACTTAACAGAAAAGCAGGATGGATGAGTAGACAGCTCCCAGATAGGGGAAACCAGCACAACAGAAGCAGCATGGAGATAGCTGCCTTATTAAAAATAATGCAATTTAAGACAGAGCGGAGGCTAACAAAGTTATCCTTTAGCTACACTGACACAAACAAAGTTATAAACAAATAAACATGCTCAACAAAGTTATAAACAAATAAATAGGAAATTATGCCATTGTCATTCATTGATCTGAAGAGAGGAAAGAGGCTCTGCTGCTGCCCAAGAGCTGCTACTGCTTCTCTGCCTTAGTCCTTCCCAGCCCTGATGAGGCTGGCTGGGAGAGGCTGTGCCTCCAGAAAGGGACACGAGTTCTGTGTAGTCCTTGGGATGGGGATGGCATGTTCCCCTGTGTGGCACCAGCCCCGCCAAGGGGCAAAGCACAGGCAGGCAGTTCCAACTCCATGTGGAGAGGCTCACTGCAGACCAGAGCTGCAGGTCTCCAAATTCATCTGACCTCTGCAAGGGCAAAATCACCAACATTTTCCATTTCAAGCTACAACTAAATTTAGAGGTTTTATGGTTCCAGGGCGCCTTCTTTCCCACACTTTCCCGGAGTGATCTCCAAATTCCTTTTCTGTCCTCACTCATTAAAACCGGACTTGGCTCTCCCATCTGGAAAAGCAAAGACCCACGCAGTCCCAAGGTGGCCTGCTGCCATTAGTGATGTCCTGTGTCAGCATTAACTATCAGCTTGGGAACAGCAGAAGCAACATGCACAGTGAATTTGGGGAGAAATCAGTGTTACTGAACCTGTGGGTATTCTGTGAGCAGCTATGCAACCTATCAACTGGATTTTCTCATGTCCTTTTTGGGACAGTCCTCCTAGCACCAAGGACTGACCAAGGACACCTGTCCAACAGATTCTAATGCAGCAGCAAGGCAAAAAGCAAATTCCTCCTCTGCCCTTAAACACTCCCCCAAATTAATACCATACACTCCTCAGCTGAGGCAAAATAATGGTCATGGTAAGAAAAACAAATGGAAGCCAATACAAAATAGCATCACCTGGTGACACCTACCATAGCCATGCCAAGATCAACACTGTACCCCACCAACTATAAAATTCGGCAGCTCTTCATTTGCTGTTACTTTTTCTACCTCTCATAATGCTGGAACAACGTCCCTTCTGAAGTGAGCTGTTACTTTTAGAGTATTTATATATTTTGGAATGAGTGGCTCCAACGCTGGGATGAGGACTTCATCCACTGGCTCTCAGTCCTCCTTCTGGCTTTGCCTGCCCTCCTTTATCAGCTCAGCAGGTTTCTCAGAGCACCTTGAAATACACCATGACATGCTACAGAGTTTTTTGCAGACGCTACTGCTTGCTTAAGATTTCCATTGATCTGTGGCTTCAGCATTCCCAGCACTTTAAAATGTCAGCTCAGGTATCAAACTGGTAGAAACAGCTGAATCTGAGCAATACCTGCTCATTACATCAAACAGAGAAACCATCATGCTGTTAGGCCCTCTCCCGATGCTCTCTGCAGATGTGAAAGGCTACATTGACAGAACAGCAACAAATGTTCACCTGCCACATCCCACAGTTACTTACTTCTAACTGCAGCTACTCTTTCAGATGCCAGGCTATGACTCAGGGGCTCATGAACCCCACGCACCCTCTTCCTATTTGTTTCCCCATTCTGTTCCATAAAATCAGCTCCTTGTGTACCAGTGACGACATCTGGTAGCAATCATAAGGCTTGGCTGTTGCTCACTAGTTATTTTTGATTAGGAAAAGGGAACCAGACGATGCTTGCCCTTGACAAGGATCCTGAGTGGCACTGGGCAGTCACTGAAATGTAGCAAACCATTTTTTGAGGCATTCCCATCTTGTGCTTCACTCCAGTTCATATAGCACCTTTGGAGAACTGGAACAACTGGAGTAACATGACAGCCCCACACCAGACCCATCAGCATGATGTTGCCCTTGGTTAGAAGGAAAAAGCCAAGGCTCAAAATTTGATGTAACTTTTTAACTTCTCTCAATTTGGTCTTCGCATCTTGGATGACAGCACAGGACCCAAGTGCTCTCTGTTAAAATACAGATTGCCTACTCTGTTCCAGCACTTGGTGCTCTCAGTGCTTTTTCAGGCCACTTGGAGATGACAGCACAATGCTCACAACCACTCTGTGATTAACTGTGGAGGCACATACAATGCTGAGAAACACTGGTATAAACTCCAGTTTGGTGGGTAATACCAAAGAGATTACACAGAAAAATGCAGTTATTCTTGAGCCTCCCTCCTGCACTGAACTCTAGGGTTATCATATTGCAAGACTTCATCTACCTTCTGCAAAATATTTACCTATTTTTCACCCAGTTAGATAATAAGCAATGTACAAAGTTAATGAACGGAACAGGGATAACTCCTTGTGATGTGTTCATCTACACCTACCAATAGCAGTATTTTGCACCCAGCAGAGCTGGGTTCGTTCAGTGTCACTATGTGAGCCTATGAATTGACTTTGTTGATGCACTGTGTGGCATTTCCTCTGAATCATTATTGATAGACCTTAGCAAATATTAAGAGCCAGGATATTCAACCGGGAGTTAAATCTGAGCTCACATATGAGTCTGTCTGAAGTTCTCCCAACTGTTTCAGCTCTATAAATATTGTTTGCTGCCCAATCTATGGCATTGTGTTACTACCCACTGCTGAATTATGCCCAATGTCTACACAGGGTTCTTTACAGTACAATGGTGGGATTAAAAACCTCTTGTCAACAGAATTATCATTCCAGAAAAAAAAAAAAAATAAGATAGAAGACATGAAAGTAAAAGAGATGTGAGGGAAAGGGAATGAAGGACATAATGCAACTTAGTTTACATTGCTAAGAACAATGTTCTACTCAGTGACTCAGGGAAACCTATCTGGCATACCTAGCACACAAGAAAGGCGTACAGTCCAGCTTCCAACGCATGTGAAGTGCAGCCATTTGCTACACAGCTCAGTGAAACTGGGAGTTAAGACACAAAGCTCCCAGTTTTTTTAAGTTATGAAAACTTGTAATAACTAGGGTACACACCTAAAAGAATCAGACAGCCTTCCACGGAAGGGATCAATCCCAGTTTGGCAGTGGACAATAGTGAAAATGAGGGAAACCCCAGCATCTCCCTTAACAACAGAGCGAGTGGAAGAAAGCTGGGAGAATACCATACAAGCACAGAACATGGGCACATGCAATAAAAATAGGATTAATAAGAGGGCTGGAATAAGATCAGTGCTGACAGCAGGAAACAGAGGTTGGACGGACACTGGGGATGAAAATCCCAGTTTCTCATCCCCACCATCAGATAGGAGGAGCCTGAGAAGGGGTTAATTGCTGTACCTACCAGGTGAGGTATTATTTCTAGGTGAGGTGTCAAACAAACACTGAGCCTTGCAGCTCTGCTGTTCCATGGGGAAGTCGGAGAGTGAGAAGCCCAGTGCAGGACTGCCAAGAATCAGCAGAAGCTGGAGCCCGCTTCATGAAAGCTGACAGCAAGTTCTAGCTTGTCTGGCATTGCATAGTGAAGAGAAAAACATACAACTCCTGTTTCTATACTGACAAGAGAGAAAAGCATCTCTCTAACTAACCAATCACAAGGCAAATACAAAGTAAGAGAAAGTGACATATTGGGAGAAAAAAATAGTATCAGTTCAGAAGGGTTCTGAAAATTTCCCTTCCTGGGCAACCGGGAAGGAAGGAATTACAGCGGAGTGCAATAAGGCGTAATACCATTCAGTACTTAGATTTGCTGACCTGTCTGGTGCCTTCCTGTCTTACATTTAGGATCTTTTACACAATGGGTCTTGTACACCGCTTGCATTTTTGAAGCAAAATTCTTGGATGGAAGCCTAGAATGGGATTATTAACTTCTAATAGGACAAAAAAATCGCATCTCCTCATAGATTCCTGTAGTCCATCCCCTGCCCTCCAGTTTTGGCAGCCCATGCTCCTCTGTGTAGTATTAAAAACAAGCTAAAGTGGATGGGAAAGAAATGAGATTAGCAGCCAGACAGCCCAAATTTTGGGCAAGTCCAGTAGGCTGACCGCAACCTTACTGTGACTCTCTAACTTTCCCTTCTGACTTGGGCCAGAAGTTTCCTCGCAGTCTACCAGGGAGCCTGATGTGTTTCACAGCCTACAGCGTGTTTACTCAGAGAAATTCCTCAGTCTGTGGAAACTGAGAGCTCACAATGCTAGTCTGGTACGGAAATGGAGCACCATAAACACCATTTTGGGTTATTTCTCCTAAGATCAGTGTATCGGAGCACTCCTTCCCCACCCCCGAACTCTGGAATTCAGGTCTGGGTGCTGATGTTGAAAGAAGCCTCCTCGTTATTGCAGAGGTATTGAGCAAAAGGGAGGATGAGGCACAAGAGAAATATGTGACTAAACCAGGGCAGCACTTGGGAGACCTTGTCCAAAAACCATTGGATAACAGAGTATTTCAAAATAAAAGCTTGAAACTGTCTCAGCCCCAGGAGCAGACGCAGCAGCCACTATGCTAGGAAATGCACTGTGACGCTCACGCACAGTGGGACACCATTCTGCCCGCACATCCCACTGTCACACACCTGCAATCTGGACCACTCTGCACTTACACATCATGCCGTTGCACTGGAAACCTGAACCACATCGCACCTGTACGTTGTGTGCTTTCACCTGAGATCCAAACCACATCCAGCCCGCACACGGCATCCTTGCAACCTCAATTCAAACTAACTCCCACCTGTACGTTCCACCGCCGCACTTGCAACCTGGACCTTGTCCCACCTATACACCGCGCTGTTGCATCTGCAATCCGAACGGGCTGCCACCTATCTGATGGACTATCAAACCGGCAGTCGGGACCACGTCCCAACGCTGCAGTCAGCCACCACACCTGCAGCCCAGCCTAGCCCAGGTCCCACACACGCCTCCCTACCGTCGCACCCGCAATCCGCCCAGCCAGCCCTTCTCCGCAGCGCCGAACAGCCTCCCCGGGCAGCCTGCGGAGCCCGGCGGCTGTCCTTCCTCCCTCGACACCAACACCGTCTCACCAGCGGGGACCGCGGGACATCCGAGGGGAGGATGCCCAGCCGAGCTGCAACCCAAGGAGGGGAGAGGATTCAGCCCAACTTCTCCCGGCCTAGATCACCCCGCTACCGCCCCCGGCGGAGCTCGCTCTTACCGCGGCGGCCTCCTGCGGGAGGGGAGCGGAAAGACGCGATACCCAAGACCCCTCACTTGAGCCCGCAACCGCCGGGCTCTGCCCGCCCGCGGGAGCCGCGCCCGGTTCCGGGGCGGAGCGCGGGCGGTGCGGCGGGCCGGGAAGTTTCTACTTGCCCGCTGCGGGGTCCTGCTGCCCCAATGGGGGGATCCCCGAAAGCAGCCCGGGCTCCTCTCCCGGTCCACCCTAGAAAAGCCCTGAGCAGAGCCTGCCCGGAAGAAGGGCTGTCTCTGCTGTCTCCCCCCGCCTCCCCTCCTGCTTGCAGCGGGGGGGACCTGAGTCTCTCGGTTGGGATCCCCTAGTGCGCCTTTTCTGCCTGTCGCCGAGGGCATCCTGGAGGCAAGCGCTGTCGTCCACCCCGGCAAGAAGCGTCTTGCAGCCCGAGCTGCTCATTGCCCCGGCGTGTGCACCCCGTGCTCGGTGTGGGGCCCTTCTGCCCAGATACGGGGGCTTGAGTCCATGGGCCGAGGCTGGGACGTGTGTGAGGAATCACGGAAGCTGGGGGCAGACCGCTTGCATCGAGTGTACCCTGTGCCACCTTCGAGGGATCCTGATCTATGTAATCTCGGTCCCCTTAAAAGCGTTTCACTGCAACATCGATGCAAAGAGGCGAGGGATGCCTTCACTTTTAGTAAAACACATTGGCTCTACCGATCAGCAGCGAAACAGTGGAGTTAGGCTAAATATTATTAACTAAGTGGGGGGAGTTGGGTGGAAAAGTGTGTTTCTCTTTGTGGGTCAGGAGTGCTATCTCCTGTAGGAGATGGGAGATGGAGTAGGGCTGGAGATGATTCTTGGTTCAGGCAGAGCCACTCAGCTTTGCTATCCAGAGAGAAAACGAAAGGAAAGTCATGGTTGAGAGAGAAGGGGATTGCTGTTGGAAAAATCATGTTAAAGTGTTTTGCAAAGGGCTGCTGCAAGCCTGTGTGAGCTGAGCTTAGACCAGTGAATGTGATTACAGGAGACTGGAGGATAGTTACAGGGTAAGAACACAGTGCTGTGCCTCTCTGAGACTTCAAATTGGAGAATGAGACCTGAGGCTTTACTGTTTCCCCATAAAACGCTCCTCTGGTTTTAGTGGAAAAGGAGAGAAACGGAAGAAGACTGCCTCTCTCAGGGATGGCAGTTCACCAGTGTGGCTCATCAGGTTTTCTTTTACTCAAGAGAAATGTTTCTGCTTGGTATCTTCTGTAATTCCCAGCAGGTAAATATTTTGTTTTGCAGATCTACACAGCAGAAAAAAATGTATGTATCCTGTGGAGTATTTCTCTGAGGGTATAAACCTGATTTTGAAAGAGCTATTTTTTATTTAGGAAAGAGTAATTGTCTTTTGCTGCCACTGCTGTTTTTCCTTTAGCCTTTTTTTCCCTTCTCTGCAAGGTTTTGGTACTTTGGTGTGTGAAGACGAGCAGGGAACCTAAATCTGTCCTGCTCGAGTACATTATTTTTCTCCTTTGCCTTTGTCTGATCCCTTTTCATTCTGGGGCGGCCGCGCATATGGGCAGGGCTGGCCACATGGAAGGCAGGCAGAACACCTTGCTCTTGGCCATGATGGGACCTGCAGAGCTGCTCCCCAAGCTGCCTCTTGCATAAGCCCATTTCAGGCATTTTCAGTGTCTGATTTGTGGCCTCTTTTCCACATGGTGACTGTGTGTGCTAGGGCAGTTGGCCGATGGATATTTTGATCCACTTGCCAGCTATGTCCATAGGACCATAAAGTGTTTGGAAAGCTGGGGAGCTGTGTTATGTGCAAGAGATCTGCAGCTCAGTGCTCTTGTACTTGAGGCAGACAAAAGATAGCAAGGGACCTCTTCGCCTTCCTCCATATGTCACTGCTCTACTCATCTTTAATGCTCAGCATTTGTCAGTCATGCTTTCCGAGCTAGATGTGAGAGCAACAGTACATGTGGACCTAAAAATCGCTTCTAGAAGATAAACTACAATTGACGGGATATAAAGCCTCTCACCATCATGTAGGAGTTAGGAACAAAGCTCAGCAAAGACAAGACAAGAGAAAATTAAATTCTATGTAAATATCCCTCATTTTCATCAAAATTCCTTTAGACTGAAGCAGATATGAGTGTGGGGGTGAACAGTGAACACAAAAATGCTCCTTTCTTGGGATAAAGCCACATTGTGCATATGTGTTCAGAGCTGGATGCACATGTGATGTGGCTGAGAGGATTCAGGAGCTGATTTGCTTCCCCAAACGTGTATGTGCAGTGTGCTTTAAACCTCGAAAGCTCATATCCTCAAAAAGAAGGCTGAACCCTCCCTGGGCTCTTCATCTGCCTGCCTGGAGAGTGTGATCACCAAAGGTGGTGTTAAATGCCTATCTATCTGAATTTCTGTTTGGAGCTATCACTACCAATTATATCAGAAATGTGTAAATGAAAGAGCACCAATGGACCAAATTCTTCTTTGGTTACCCATAAGCCACTTTTTCTCTTCTAATCCACAGCTGACCACTCTTTTGCTTTGTTTCAGGCGAAAGAGCTGATGGCAAGTCTAATTTTGTTCAACAGCACCCTTGTGCTAGTCCTTGGTTGCTCAGTCCCATCGTAAAAGGGATGAAAAGAAACACCACTGCAGCTGGAAGATGGGGCTTGAGGATATTGTTGCACTGACTGGATTGAGTTCTTAAAAATCAGATTTTTTCAGTGCAAAAACCTACTTCCAAATCACTCTTAGCCTGTATTGCTCTGTGTTTTCGTTACCTATACTAATACAGAACAGGAAGAATAGAATACAATATATTAATTTCAGTTGGAAAGGATCAATAGTGATCACCTAGACCAAATTCCAAATGTTTGGATCAAAGTTGTGGGTTTGGGTTTTTTTTCTGATCTTTTTCTACTTGCTGTCTTCGGGATGCATGTCAGGTTCCTGATACTTTACCTGTAGCTGTGCCTTGCCCCTCAGGGGGACTGAAACATTTGTATAAGGCTTATGACATGAAGGCAGGGCTGCAGAAGAGCTCAGGAGTGTTTGAGAGACATAATGTTTGTGCAGACATTCCTCTTCCTATCAAGTAGCTGAATTTTAGATAGAGATCTGCCATGCTGAGAATGTCATTACTGCGTAGCTGCAGGAATTGTTGTCCCAAGGTCTGATGAGATCTGGGTTTGTGTTTGTCCATGCTCAGATTAAAGCAGGACTTGTTTCCAGCAGTGATAAAGGTTAAGAACATGTATGGCACAGAAGGAGTCCTCATCTTTTGTTCCTTCACTTCAGTCCTTTGCAATGCTTACAGCAAAGATCAGAACACAGAAGAAAAGTGCTTTTTGGTTTTGAATAGAAAAGCAGTGGCAGTGGTTGAATATTCCTGAGGGAGGGGCCCTGGGAGAGCTGACAAAGGTATTATGTCTAATATCAAGCGCACAATAATCTTTGTGTTTTAGTGTTCCCTGAACCACAGGAGATTAAGTAAGAATGCTGGGAAGCAATCTAGTATTTAGAAGTCAATAATGGTGCATACATACACAAGGATTTAGGCACACATTTTCAGTTGTTGTAATGGGAAGATGAGAAAAAACAAATGCATTTATGAAGCCTAGAGACACAGAATGGGTGAAATGCCTCAGATTGTGTAATTTAGGTAAAGACTCGCTGGTGTCCTATTATATGATGTAGCTAAGCACAGTCAATTTTTCTAAGATGTTTTCAGTCTGCCTCATATTTTGTTTTATTAGAAACGACACTTGGAGAGCAAGAAAGGCTTTGTTTTGTAAGAGGGCTCATCTCTTCCTCTTTCCTACTCCCCACTTGAGAGTGTTTTCTTATTCATGTGCCATCATGTTTATTTCCCCAGCAACAGCGGTCGCATCTCAGCCATGATTTTGAAGACATTAAAAGCTTCCAGAACAAACATCCACTGCTGTTAAAGAAGAGGCTGAAGTCTTCTTCCCTTCACCCCCAGATTTCTACCTAATTGCAGTTTAGAATTAATGGCTATGTTTCCTGTGTAATGGATTTATAAAGCGCTGTATTTCTGGCACTGATTATTCAGGCACACTCAAATCATGGACTAACAGACATAATTTTGAACTGATTCAGTGCTCTGGCTTTCCTATAAACTTCTTAGTCCTCAGTCTGTCTGGTACTCTTACAGGTACACCACAAAGCCATGCTTGCTGGTACTTGCCATGGGTAATGGAACCATTTACAAACTTAGAAGCAAAGGGTACAGGTGATACGTGACTCCCCACCCCTATCTCTTATCCAGCTGGTGTAAAGATTTCTAAGTCTGCCAGAGCTTGGAAATCTTTCCAGCTCTGACAGGAAAGCCTTCTGCTTTTATGTCCGGCTTGCTGGAGTTTGGGTCCCCTTTGCTAATAACTCAGCTAGGAGCATCCTTTGAAATGCTGTGTGTAATTCTCACTAATTCCCAGAATGGTGAATTTAAAGTGGATCAGAAGGAGAATGCTACTGGTGGTCTACAGTGTGAGATTAAAAGACTTTGGCTGATATAGCGTAACAAAATGAGAGTTGAGAGAGGATGTGATGATCTGTGAGTCTTTCAGGAAAGGTGTCAGTGCCACACAGGAGCAAAAACCCCCTCAGCTATTCAAGCGTATGAGCTATACTGGCACAGGAACAAATGGGTGTTAATGAGAAATGAACACATTCGCACTGGAGAAGAGAACAGGTTTTTTAATGGTCATAAAAGTGTTATTTCTGTCAGGAGATAAAAAGCCCCAGAATCATAGGCTGAGTTAAAAGGGAGCTTCATTGCTTTATGAAAAGTCATTGAAGAGAGGTTTGCTGCAATAGCAAATGCCAGTTTCAGTGACCACAAAGGGGTTTGGCTCAAAATCCCCCTTGCCTTTTACTTAAATCTCTTTCTGTGGCCTGAAGAAATGAAGAAAGCCTGGGATACACAGTTGTTCCCTCCCATTTTGGGTAGTGATCAAGGGCAGTCACTTTTGTAATGTGGGGGTGGGGTGTTTTTGGATAGGCCACCCCTCCTTTGGTTCCTTTCTCATTCCTCGTATGTCAGACTCAGCTTACATCTCATGCCTTGGTTGTGGTTCACTGGTGGCTTCCTTTCTCTGTTTGCATCCAGTGTGCCTGGTGTGTTTTACAGACTTTGAGGTGGAAGGTGAAGCTTCATGGGTTATGTAGGTTTGACTGTCTCTTGTCATAGAATCTTCATCAACCTTAGGATGGCCAATCCACAGCCACAGGAAGAAAGACCAACCATCTCAAGATGTGTGTTAAAGGAAATAGCTATAGCCAAATTACTGCATTAATGACACAACTCCTACCATTTTGCCCTCCTCTGAATGCTGGAGTTGTTGGACACTGATTGGATCCAGCAAAGCTGTATAGTGTCCTCTCCAGCAAAAGAAATAGAACCTCAGAAACAAACTAGTAGAAGAAAAGCTCAAGGCAAATAACAAGAGATGATTCCTCACACAACATGACAAGTTATGAAACTCCCTGCTGCAGGGTGTTGTGGACAGTAAAACTCATTGAAGACCTATTCATGGGAGAAAAATAGACCAAGGGCTGTTAAGATAATGCTTCTGGCTCTGCAAGTCCCTGAGCTGCAAAGCGCTGGAGGCTGAGGAGGGTAGCACTACATGCTGTACTTTGACAGGACTAGCAACTGTGAGGCATCTGGTATGATCAGTTACAGAGGCTAAATGTGCAGCTAGTTAAATGGAGACTTTGGTGTGGGCCGGTAGAGCTGGTTGTATGGGTTTGGGCTTTCTTCCAGCCTGCATCTCATAATGGAGATATCCCTTCACCATCTGCAGGTTCTGGGTCACTATCCATTCTTTGAAACAATGTCTGCAAAAGTCTTAGCTAAGTGACTTAGTAAAAGACTCATGAAAAAGATCTGATGTCTGCAAAAGGCTGTCTCACTTTTCCCCAGAAGGTCTTCGTTCTGGTTTTGAGCAAGGCATGGGATTTTTTGTTTTCAGAGAGTTTGGTGTTAAGCTAGTACAGATTTTGCCATGGAAGGTACATGGAAGTACAATGGCAGGGCAAGGCATAGTTCCCTCTCCTTTAGTATCACTATTTCCACTAAGCTTGCTGAGAAGCAGCATGTTGTGCATGTTAAGTATCAACATGGCACTGAATTTCATGCACAGTTTTGATAAATAAAATCTGTGTTCTAAGCAAAGGCACCCAGACAGAGCCCCTTTGTAAAAGTGAGACTTAGACCTAGTGTGTGTCTTTGGGAGAAATGCAGAATTCATTTTGGGGAGGGAAACTGATACAAACAGCAGACCATTTTCCTCTACAAAGGCTTTCTTTCAAGGCTGGTGCATGCAGCAGAACAAAGGCTGACCCCATAATCTGTACTCAACAGTAGCTTGGAATATTTGATAATTTGGCTATTGTACATGCATACATCATGCTTGGCTGTAAATAAATAGGGCTATGGTTGGATCCACTGAAGATATAGTCAGCCTGTTTCCTATTACCATTCTGGTTTCAAGGAAATACTTATTTTGTGTTTCTGCCTTCTCCTGCCCAAAATAAACCCATCTGAGGCCAAGGGATCTTAATTTCGAGCCCAATAATAAAGACATAAAACATTTTGCTCCCGTTTTAGAGAGAAAAACTTTACTGATGCAAATCTGGTTCCTCACTTTTCTCTTTTATCCCTGTAACTTCTGTTTTCTTGAGGATCTTTTCTTGGCTGAATTCTTACTCAGCAAACAAGTAGCCCAAGAAGAACTTGGGCCTTACAGGTAACTTTAGGCCCATGTTATGGTGAATATAGACTCGTAGAATAGTTAGGGTTGGAAAGGATCTTAAGATCATCCAGTTCCAACCCCCCTGCCATAAGCAGGGACACCTACACTAAACCATGCCACCCAAGGCTCTGTCCAACCTGGTCTTGAACACTGCCAGGGATGGAGCACTCACAACCTCCCTGGCAACCCATTCCAGTGCCTCACCACCCTAACAGGAAAGAACTCTCTACGCTTTGGTTCCTCATGTGCAAAAGGAGGAATGTACAACTTCTAAAGCTTAGTCCTTAGATGCCTGAGATACTCCAACAATAGAACAGTGGAACTTGCTCAAACATGTAAAACAGTGGTAGCATGCAGATTAGTGATAGTTTTCATAAGTTGTCCACAAAGTTCTGTGGGGATGTAATATATTTTCTTAGTTCATTTTGTGGTTATGCTCATAATGCAAAGAAAATTTGGGTTGATGCACTGAAAACAGAATATTACTGCCTTAAGACACAGTGTGTTTGCAATGTAAACATTTGAGCCTTTGTTAATATAGTTGGCTGTAACTGGAGAACAAAGTAACCAGAGTGAAATTCTTACAAAATCATCAGTTGTTTTACTGGATGACTTGGACATTTTGATCACATTCAGTTCATTGATTAGCATTAGGTAGGGGTTTTTGCAGTGGCAGTTTTCAGAGCTTGGCACGAATGACTTGTCCTCTATGGCATAACATCACATGGCATAACAACACATAAACATTTTTCTAATAACATTGAAATCTTTGTGCATGTTTCAGTATTGAGGCCAAGAACACAGAGATCTGTTCCAGCAGAAGAGTGGATGACATCCATGACTCAATACATGGCATTGCCTCTAAATACATAAACACTTGACTGCTACTAGCATTTACTCTGAGACTTTCTGACATTCCTATAAATGGATCTCTTTTTTTCCTTCTTTCTTTCTTTTTTTTGTTTTGTTTTGAAGGAGGACGCTTTGCATTCCTCAAATATTGTGAAGGTACATGGTGATGAAGGAGCAGATTTTCTGGAGAAAACTCAACAGCCAAGTCCCTTAGGATCGGGGTCTAGAAAAGCGTAAGAGAACTACATGGGAAACTTCAGACTGTCCTTGGAAAATTGGTAGAAACAAATAACTGAGAATGAAATTAGTGGTCAAAGGGGTGCATATAAAATAAACAACCAACGACCTAGAAAAAAAGCAGCTTCCATGGATTGATGACTGATTAAAGCATTTTTCACAACTGAGAAAGAATGGACTAATAGCCTGCTATAGTGATTTATCCTGGGTTGCTTTTCTGTGTTTCCACGAGTGATCTGGAAAAGGATTGAGTAAGGCAGTGACAGCAGTTCCTGATGATGCAGGGTTTACTGAGAATAATAAAAATTAAAACTGACAGTAAAAATTAACAGACGGCTCTGATGATGGCTATTGGTTGAATGGTAGAATAACAGATGCAATTCATGTACTTACGGAAAACAAAATAATCCTAACCATACACAGCAGTGAGGTCTAAAATTAGCTATTGCCACTCAGAAAGAAGAGCTTAGACTCATCAGGTATAACGCTATGGAAATGTCAGCTTAGTGCCCAGCAGGGAGAAAATGGCAAAAAATGTTAGGTACCATTCAAACAGGAAAAGAGCACAAAAGAGAAAACATAACAAGTTACTCTAGCAAAACTTTGTACTCACTGCTAGGATGCTGCACACCCAGAGCAGAGCATGCAATTCTTAACTCCCTTGCTGAAAACAGAAAATAAGCTGAAGTACAAAGAATGTGGATAAAAGCAACAGAAGTGGTAAAAGGAATAGGAGCACTTCTCATGAGAAGACTTTTTACTGACTAGGAAGAGAGATGATTGAAAGGCTCTATCTTTGAGGCTGCAATGTCGTAAGTGCAATGGTGAAGGTGAATAGAGAACAAGATTATTTACTTTTTTTTTTCCCCCCAAATGAGAGCCTCGGGTCATATACTGAACTCATTCTTTTTCAGTAACTCAGTTTTTGAACAAACAAATGAAGGTACTTTTTTATACAGTCTGGCATTAAACTGTAGAGCTTGCTGTTCTGGTGTAGATGCTGAAGAATAAAGGGCTTCAGAAGGTGGTTAGGGAAATTCAAGGGAGAAAAGTCCATTGAGGCTATTAATCATAAAGATTGTTTACAAACTATGAATCAGAAAGCCCATAAACTGCACATGGATTAGAAAAGTATTGGGACTGCCTAAGTGTTCACTGATATCAAAGGCAGTGCATGGTCCCATAGTAAGTGTTCTTCCCCTTTTCCCCTGAACTGTAAAGAGCTCAGTGAACTGGGTGCTAGGTTTTTAAAAACCGACCTTCTGATTGGTTCTAGACCTTGAAACTCTGACTTTTCCCATATCAAAGAGGAAGATGGCATCAGTCAGCAAGAACACTCAGATCACCTGTGTCCCCATAGGATCATGTACCACGGAACTAGGCAAACGAGTCCCATCTCCCCATGTGCAGTTCTGGTTCTGTTCTTTTCAATTAAGGTATCTTCTAATCATTTGCTACCATTTTCAAAACATTTATCCCCTGCCACTGACAGGCTTTGAGCTAACTGTGGTACAGAGAAGCTGCTTTTTCAGAAACATCTGAAGATAGCAGTCACAAAGCTGATGTGACAGGGAGTTTCCGTAGCTTACTCTCGCCGCACAAAGGCTTGCTTCTTATGACTCAGCCATTGATGTAACTTGGTTACTCATCAGAGAACTGGTTGAAGAGAAGACTAATTTTGAGTGGAATTTGATTAAGATCTGAATGGCGGAGATGAGGCAGAGGCTCAGAGCTGGGAATGGTGGTAGGATGGGGTAAGGAGGACAGGCAACTTTCTGCATCTCACTGGTGCCAGCTTCTGCTTTCAGAAACCCTTCTCTCCTTCCAGCCACACAACAGCTGCACTGAGCCCCAGGGGTTTGTGTTAACCTCACAATGCAGCATATTTAGCCCTGGAGCCTGCTGAAAGGACGTGCCTGACTGTGTTCTTGGCTGTGTATGGACTTAATGTCTCCTCCTCTGGCTAGGTAGGCTGCGTGGGGAATATGCCTCATCTCCACCCCATGTTTACAGGACCAGGCAGCCAAGCCAGCATGAGAAAGGCTGTCATTTAACATTGCTGTGGGCCAGCCATAAAGGCATTTTTTGGTTTCAGGAGGAAACCAGGGAGGGTGTGGTGATTCATGGTGAACCTGAGTCACAAGGCTTGCAAGGGTTATGCTAGGGTAGGGCGAGACATACCCTTACTTGATGGCAAGCCTTCAAGTCACTCTCTAGCTCTCACTTCCCTGCTATTAGCATTCTGTGCTGGCTTGTGCTTGCTTCATTTGTACTGTTTTACCTTGCCCTTTCCCTGACTGTGAAAGAGTGAAAATCATTTTCATGGCCTTGGTGTTGCGTAGTGAATTGCTCCAGGTTGGACAAATCAGTCCTCTCTCCACAAGGCCAGGCTCACAATGAAGGATGGGTATTGCAGAGGGCTTTTGTTTGCAGCTGCGAAGCAAAAACAGTGCTGGCGCTTGTGTGATGAGAGAAACTCATTGCAGGTGCAATGAAGATCTATAGGTCTGGCCCTCCTAACCTCTTCTTCATGAAATTTTAAGCACTCTTTGTCTCCTGATTGTCCAGCAGACAGGGACCAGAGGGGACCCAAAGCTGGCAAAAACAGGAGGGAGAAGTGTGGCTGCGCAAGGGGAAGCTTTGCCCCTTGCTTCACCAGCAGCAGAAGCTGGCCCAAGAAGGAAAGCTGGAAAGGCATTTATTTCCAGTGTTGCTTTTTCATGCATTGTGTCTCACACAGGTTTCAGAGGAATCACACCTGCTGAATAAGCACAACCAGGCTGGCAGCACTGGAACTTGCTTTCCCAACAAGGCTTCTTGGGATGGCTGGAGTAAACACTGATGATGGCTCATTTCAGGCTGCCAGATCTTAAGGATGATGTTCTTGTCTTGTCTTCTGGTGCACAGTATAGATCCTACAAACCATAGCAGTGTGGGCTGTTCTTGGCTGCAGACCCATAAATCTTCCCCAGAGCAGAGGAAGACCTGAATTCCAAAGGACATCCTGTAGGAATTCAGACCGATGCTGCTGAAAGCTGCCATGGTCTCACTGCATATTTATGTAGCCAAGGATTGCTGTAGCTCTGATACTTTAAGGATGTAAGCAGTGTGAGACATGTGGGGAGAGAGATCTTTTGTTATACTCACTTCAGCTTTATTTATTAAGAAATATGTTCAGGGCTTAGGAAAACTGGTCTTAAATCTGTCATCAGCTTTTAAAAACATGAGCCCGAAAGCTTCAGCCTGTTGTTACCTGACAAATTTGTAAGATGAAAGCTGGGGATTTGTGTAGGTGCTGAGCTCCATTTTCAAGCTCCGTGAATGGAGCTGTAAATGAATGGGGAATAGATAGGTCAGATCTACCTGCATCAACAGCTCAGCCAGGAAAGAGTCTGTTTCTCCACCAAGCTCATCCTGCTAGAGGAAGTTTTGCTGGTGTAAGATGCTACTAAGTCAGAACAGCAGATTTGTCCAGTCTCACATGCTGGGCATGGGATTTACTCATTTGACGTCTTCCACTTCTCTCCCTGAAGTGTTCATGGGGCAGTACTGTACCATGGCAGCTCCTCTGTGCTGGGATCCCATGTGTCTGGTGCAGCTGCTCTGCTTGGTCCTTGAACTGCCATCAAACATGTAGAGAAGATCCCAGATAGGAGGATACAGGCAGGTCTCTTACAAACACCTTGTACTCATTTTCACTCCAGAGAGTCCAGGCGAGTAAACATCAGCCTTGAAGCGGTTTCTTATAGAAACAGCATGCCATTGGCCCTGAAAATTAAGAGCTTTTTCTCATTTTCAGAAGCAGTATGATACATATTTTCATTTCAATATTTTTTTTTTATTGGGAATAGCTTTCATTTAGCTTCTTATTGTAGTGACTTTGGGGGCTAAGAATAACTAGAGTCCAGCAGCTTCTACCTGGTGAGGCATATATTTTGAGAACTGAGTTCAAACTTGCGTTACTCATAAGTAAAGAAGCAAAAGCTGCTCCTGCACTGATCTCAGCTCCCTGTAGGCCTGACAAGATCAGTTTTCTTTACCTCTTCAAAGTGAAGACCATTAGGAATACGCAACTACACCAGCCTCTGCAATGAAGGAGCTTGGTAACAAGCAGGACAGCAATAGCTGCCTTCAATCTCTGGCTGGAAATAACTGCTCTATCTCAGACAGCCACTGCTGGAGATGCCCACACAAGGCTAATTTGTGAGGTGCTGGCTTTTGTTCTTTTGGTTTGTGAAGACACTCTTTACATAAACCTCTCTGTGTTCAAGTGCAGAGAAGCCCTTTGCAGCTGCCAGGCTTGCAGTTCACTGTAGGCATGGCCTGATACCCTGCTCAAACAAGGCAGCTGTAGCCTTTCGCCAGCAAGGAAGCTGCCTTGGACCTTGGAAAGCCACTGTACACAAGCGCAGAAGTGTGAGAATATGGCTGTGTACACTGTCTAGCTTTTATCATTCAGCAGTGGTCAAATGAGTTGTGAACACGTAGTAAGGCACTGTCCAGAGAGCACAAGCCAGATGAAGAGTGTGATCCGTTGGCTTGGCTGTGAGAAGAACTGCTTCCTCAGATAGCTGGGTTAAAGCTAGTTCAGTCCTTGGGCTACTGTCTCACCTCTGTTTTACAAGATGACCTCCAGATTGATACCCTTAATTGGTTCTGGAGGGTATGTTTTTGGATCTTTTAATGGCCAGAGCAGGGAAAGGAGATAAGACTAACGCTTTTCAATTAGAGGAGCTCAGCAGGGTTTGAGCTCTAGCTGCTCTGAGTACCCAGAACTGGGACAAAAGGCTTTCAACCCAGCAATGTTATGGAGCTCTGCAGCTTGGACATCTGCAAAGCCTCAGGACCAGAGGTGGAGGCTGTGCTTTCCGAAGGAGAAAGGAGAGCCTTGCCTTTTTCCCCCTGGGAGCAGATGAGGACAGCGCAAAGAGATCCGGATTGCCTGTAATGTGGGAGGTGAGCAGAAATGCCAGAGGAGTCAGGCACTTGGAATGGGAGGGGAGAGATAAAGCTCCTGGGGCAGTACTGGAAGGAGCAGGAGGCAGTGTGGGAGGCTTTGCTGCCATGCCAGGGGCAGGGGAATTGTGGAGGGCTCCAGTTTTCAGCTCGGAGGTGGGATCCCAAACCTCAATACTTTCTGCCTTCTCCAGGCCCAAAAAAGTTTATTTTTTTTTTCTGAAACCCACATTTTAGTGTGAGCAGGACACAGAAAAGAGATTAATCTATGTTAAATGAAAAAAAGGAAGCAGAAGCAAAGATGTGTGCTGATGTGTCTGAAATATGGTATGAAATGAACGGTCAGTTTCTGTTTGGAGCTATAGCTGCGTGAAGGCAGTATCATTGCACTGTGGTTGATGAAGTTTACAAGATTTCTCTGCCATGGATGATATTACACCCCTGAGAAGCCAAAAAGGAAGCTGTGAATCTTGGCCACTTTTAGAATCAGAAATCACTATATGGGGAGAGGAAAACAGAGAATTGTAGAGCCTTTAGGAGCAGGGACTCGTACAAAGCAATAGGCAACTACTCAATGTGCTGGTGACCCAGACATACAGGTGTGACAGGATGCTTTTGAAATGGGAGCACTGTGAGCAAGCTGTGGTGCTTTCTGAAAGGGTGTAAGAAAATGCTGATGTTGAGCAGAAGCAGAGAAGTGTAAGAAGGTTTTCAAGGTTTTCACCTTGTGTGGAGGAAGCACTATCACACTCCCTCTTGTAGTAGGTATTAGTGTGGTACAGGCACTGGGGAAATGATGGGGGCAACCAGGACACAACCAGGAGAGCCAACATCTGGCCATACTTCTGTACCTAGATGGTGGTGTGACTCTCGTTTCAGAGCCCGTTAGATCATAGAATCATAGAATAGTTAGGGTTGGAAAGGACCTTAAGATCATCCAGTTCCAACCCCCCCTGCCACAAGCAGGGACACCTCACACTAAACCATGCCACCCAAGGCTTCATCCAACCTGGCCTTGAACACTGCCGGGGATGGAGCACTCACAACTTCCTTGGGCAACCCATTCCAGTGCCTCACCACCCTAACAGGAAAGAATTTCTTCCTTATATCCAATCTAAACCTCCCCTGTTTAAGTCTGAACCCATTACCCCTTGTTCTGTCACTGCAGTCCCTAATGAAGAGTCCCTCCCTGCATCCCTATAGGCCCCCTTCAGATACTGGCAGGCTGCTAGGAGGTCTCCACGCAGCCTTCTCTTCCCCAGGCTGAACATCATCAGCAAACTTGCTGAGGGCGCGCTCAATCCCACTGTCCATGTCAGCAACAAAGATGTTGAACAAGACAGGTCCCAACACTGATCCCTGAGGGACACCACTCGTCACTGATTTCCATCTGGACACTGACCCATTGACCACAACTCTTTGCATGCGGCCATCCAGCCAGTTCTTTATCCACCGAGTGCCCCACCTATCAAATTGATGTCTCTCCAGCTTAGAGACAAGGATATCGTGTGGGACAGTGTCGAACGCTTTGCACAAGTCCAGGTAGATGACCTGGATGATTCCTGCCAACTTCTCTGTGGGATATGAAAGGGGCTTGTTCACAGACTGTATAATCACTCTGCTCAAGCCATCACTGGGAGGATCTGGACAACCATACCTGAAAAACTGAGCACCAGGCACTGATGTAAATGTCACAGAGAGTGATGTACTTTGTCTGGACAAATGACTGCTGTTTCCAGGAAGATATAAAAGGGTTGCTGGCAGTTATGAAATAAATAACTATGAGTTGTGGTGTCAGGAGGACTGAGAGGATGCCTGCACAATTACTTTCTCTCTTTTATTTTCACCCCTTCCCCTCACATATAGTAAATAGTGGTTAGGGAGAGCTTAAGCAATGTCTTCAGCCTCTGCACTGTGCAGGTCAGATGCAGGGTTAGAGGAGTCAGCAGAGGCTTCATTAAATTCCTCCCTGAGGATCAATCTGTAAACAGCAGTAACTCCAGCTGTGCTGGTTTGCCATAGGCCAGGTGGGAATTTCTGGCAACAGATATGGAAAAGTGAGCTTGGGAAGAGATGCGCCATCGTTTCTAGCGAAGATACAAGCATGTGTGCTTATTGTGCCTGTAACTGGATGTGAACTCCCTTCTTGAATTCTTGCTGATTTAGAAGACAAAAGCCCCTCTTCAAGTTGTCCTTGGTTAACAAGAAGAGAACATGCCTTGCCAGCTGATTTAGCTCTTGCCTAGGGTTGAGGGTGAGCAGGCAATCATGTTCTTTGCTTCTGAGAAAGCACTAAGTGAGGTCCCCAATCCTGGGGCAACAGCTGAAAATGCATTCCTTTTCTCTGCCTCTGCCTGCTGGGGCAGCTCCCTGCAAGGCAGGTTGTGTTTCAGTTTGACTGTCTTCCCTAATGTCTTAGTGATGAGGCTGCACAAATGTGAGGACTCTAAGGCAGTGCTCCGAGGGATGGGAGCACTGACTCACTCATCAGTTAGCTGCCCAAATTCTTGCACTGAGGGAGGAGAGGATTCCCTTGGAGTAGTGGTCAGGATGGATACTGGACTAAAGGGGTCATTAAATCACTGTCTAAATCTCCTCTCTTGCCTTTTAGGGCATATATAGGGCTTCATGAGGAAGCCAGGGAAAGGTCATTGTGTGCTGCAAGGGGAGACATGGCTCTCAGGGGTGTTCAGAATTATGATTTTCTGCCATCAAGAAACAGGCTTCCAAAATACTGATCCAGATCCTGCAGATCATCTAAGTCCCCTTCTGGCCCTAGAGTCAGTAAAACATGTAGGATCCACCTTAACTTTAGCCTCATGGCTAATTGACACACCTGTGCATTGGAGTGTTGTGCTGAAGTGGTAACCAATTAAGCCTTCTAAAACATGTCAGTTTGGCTCAGATTGTAACCTCTGGTAAATATCCCTTTCAGGGACTTTATTGAGTTGTCAAATGGGGACCTGCCTATATTAAGAGTGCCTCAACTTGTCTATCCCTTCTCTGTCAACAAGTGAGTGCCAACATCATTTTCCACACTGTTGGTGTCTCTTTCTCTCTGGTACATCTTCTGCTCTCTCATTTGCAAAGGAGTTATTTATTGCCTCCAGACTGCAAGATGGTGAAGTGACTCATGGCTGCCATGTAAAATGGCTTACAGATCATTGATTGCCACAGATGAGAAGACAGCAATGACACTATTTACACCACAGTTGTTTTGGTTTACAACCTAATTCACATTCATTCCTCTGCAACAAATTCAGGAAAGAAAGGGCACCAGTTCATTGGTGTTACTCATCTGTGTAATTAAACAGTAAATGCCTGATCCGTCAGGCTCATTCAGGTTTTGCTTGCAATGAGTTTGCTCAGTGGAAGGGTGGAGGCCTTCAGAACTGGCACAGCTCCATTAAAATCAGCTCTGTTAAAGAAGTGGACTTTTAGATAGTTACCTGTGATGATCTTACAATGGGCAAGAGCAGTTGATTTCAGACAGCAAGGTGTTTGCTTAGGTTTTGGGGCTATATTAGCATCCCAAAATGTTCCAGGTTGAGTAGGCTGAGTATTCCAGCCACTTCAGAAATAAAAAGAGCCAAGTATGCCCCCCATCTCCAAACCATCTCTCTTTCCTGGAGTGCTGGAGAGCATGGGAGGGTTACCTCTTCCCTTCTTAAATCATAACTTGACAGTCTCAAAATGGAGATAACAGCTCCTTACCATCTATATTCTTTGCACTTGGATTGTGCATGGGGAGTGAATGATATGAATTACTCCAGATGGCCCTGCTATTTGATTTTCTGGTTTATAATTGACTTGCATTTCCTAGCTGCTGCGTGCTCTTTGCTCTTTACAGGGTAACAATACAGTGGAGCCACATGGGCACAGCCCTGTCCCAGATCACCCTGTCTGTGAAACAGCCCTGAGGGAGACTGGATCTTTCTGTTTTGACCACATATCCCAAGGAGATACAGCCATGAGGCTCTAACCCTTGCTAGCCTGGCTTGCAGTGGCTGATTTATTAGTGTTGGACAAGCTTTGCCTGCCTATGTTGCATTCCTTTAGGTGGTCTTCAAGGCTCAGTGTCTGCATCCCCAACAGAGGCTGAAATCCCTGTTAAGTAAGGCCTCTTATTCTGCTTCTTCTTAGGTCATTTGGGTGCCAATGAATTCACCACGACCATGCAAGACCATATAATCCCCTTATAATGATCAGAGCAGTGCTCCCTTACTTTGTCCAATCACTGCTGTTTCTGCCTACCTTTTTTTGCACTTCATCCTCTTGTTAGATTTCACCAGACCAAATCTGATGAAGGAGCACAATCCTGCAGGCTATACTGAATAATGTTTGCTCTGGCAGAAGACCAAACTTTCAGTGGAAGATTTGTGTAAGCCTTTAAAGGAAAACCTATGGAACAGGCAATGTATATCATATGCAATGGACGTGCCTTTTGAGGACAAGCAGAGCAGGAGCTGTGAGTGCTGCAGTTTGTATTTATCCAGAAATACTAAATGAATATACACTGAATATGCAGGCCTTTCGAAAATAAGGTTTCCCTCCTAGAGTACGAGAACAGGCATATTCCAGGTTTTTCTAAAGCAACTCAGGCATCAGACTTATTTTTGGGGATATTTTAGGGTTTTTTTTTCTTTTTTTTTTTTTGAGAATCACATATCTAGTTCTGTGTCCTTTTATGGTTTTTAGAGAAGTGATACCTTCAGATTGAATGCCTTTCCTTCCTGTGCAGGCAACACTGGGAGCAATGGGGAGTTGACTTGCAATAGGTATGAATCAGATCTGCTCTGTATTCCTGTGAACTTAGAAAGAGGAAGTGAAGCCATTTGAGATGGATCAGTTCTCCCCAAGTTACCCACACACATCCTCCAAACTTCTGGCACCTTGGCATATGTTGCTTACCACGGGTACTGCTGGTGAGTCAGGCAGAGAAATTCAGTGTTCACCCCCATTTAGGTGCATGCACCCTTAGTGCAACAAATATTCGTACTTCACTAAGGAGGTGTTTTACATGTATTTATCTCTTTACCTTTCTATCAGAACTTGATTGGCAGCAACAAAGCATGTGCTTAGCTTTTAGGTTAGATTCCTAATAAAACATTGGCTAGGATGCCCAGCTTGGGAAAGCTAAGCTTTCAGTTGCTTGGGGAGATATTTTTCTGCTCAGAAATGTAGATTAGTTGGGTAAATAAACTGTTTTGCTGAAGGCAGAGAAGAATAAATCTGGTATTTAATCTGTTCTTGCTAATGGCCCCCACTTTGTAGACTTCTCTGTCTCTTTCCTTCTTTGGCACCCCAAACCTCCCAGAGCTGCTGTAGGTGAGGGTGATAGATCATCATGAGTGCTTGGGCAATTAATATTCTCCCCTCTGCCTGCAGTAATAATGTTTCCCCAGCTTTCTCCCATATCTCCTTTTTGCACAGAAATACTTCCTAAACGTATAGAGACTGGAGAAGTTTCAGGTGTTTAATATCCTTTCTTTCTTCTAGAGGCTCCCAGAACCTCCTGACAATTTGTGTCCTTTTTTTGCCGAGAACTTAGGTTTCATCTAACCAGCAGTGTCCGAAGGTTTTAATAAGCTCCAAGGGCAGGCAAAGAATGGTGCTGGAATAAGGCCAATGACACTTACACTTCCTCCAGGGAAGCAAGAAACTTTCTGAGAGGCAGGGCAAGACTTCCCTGGCGTTACACTGCAAGGACAGCCTAGTACTCCTTTTCTTGCTGATTTTCTCTTAATGACCTAGGTCACTCCATTGTCAACCTGTGAGTCTGAGAGCTTCATTTAGTCTGAAATTCCCTCTCCTCCTGTGGTTTCTTTGTCCCTTTTCAAGCAGCAGCAAAGTCAGGAGGTAACTTGTGAACTGGATAATCTGGACTGGTTTTCACTGGCCTGGGAAAGCCCATGTTCATGACCCAGAAGTTACTTCACTGGTTAGTTTCACATCTTGTCCCTAAACTGTGTGAGAAAGGAAGTTTTGGGTTTTGCATGGGCAAAGCATCATTTCCTCCACCTTAGCCTTGTTACAAAGAGAGAAATTCCTTTCTGCCATGTTTCTTGAAGCCAGATTAATTCCCTGGATATTCAGCTTGAAATGTGTACACAGTCGATAAAACTTCAGCCCAACCAACAGATATTTGACAAATTATAGGGAAGAAAACCAAGGTAAGCATAGAATAACCTTCCTTGAACCAGCCCTACTAAGCTGATCAGTCCATAGCAGTGTTGCTCATTGTTGTTCTGTGTGATGTTCTGCGTAGGCACCACTGCACTTATGTGATTAGATAGCCTGTGTCTGCAAATCCTACTAAGCACATATTGAAACAGCAGGTATCTTACAAGGAGAGGTTTATCTCGGCTCACAGGCAATCTTTCTTTGGGTTCTTAGCCCCTTTGAGTTAAGATAGGGATAAGTGACAGCAGGAAAATAAGCCACCAGAGTGGTTAAATTTAAATATCTCTTCTCTGCTGTAATTCTTGAGTAGAGAAAACATGAAAAGATGGGTATGTCCCTAAGAAAACACTTCCTTTAAAACTAAGAAAGTAGATATTAAGAACTTCATAGAGTGGGCAATCTTTTTGATGATCTCTGTATTGTTATTGCTGTGTAGCTCTGTATTGCTGTTTATTGTATTGCTCTGTATTGCTGTATATGCTCTGTACTGCTGACTCAGTTCCTACTGAAATCTCCAAAAAGATTCCTGTTGACCTGAGGGGATTTGTTCCAAGCTCCACAAAGAAAATCAAGCAAAATAGTCCATGAACCAGCTTGTCACACACAGTAGTTTTCATCCCACCCTCTGAGAGGTGTCTAAGGTTGCATGTACTCTGTGTTATTTCTCCAGGGCCTTGGGCTACTTCTCCATACTTGCCTTCTCTTGCAGCTTGTCCTGTTCTTCCACAGGAAAAAATATGTTAGTTCTATGCACTGGCATATTTTTCTTGTGGATGCAGAGCTTGTTGGTAAAAGGTAGTGAAGGGCTGGAGCATGCCCACATCCAGCTGTGATAGCAAACTGAGAAGTGGCTGCAATCTGCCAGCTCCCAGATACTTCAGCTTAGATTTATCATAAAAGTACATAGGCAAATTGTTTTAGGGACTGCTCTATTGCTCCTGTCCTGGAAGTGAGCCAACACAGCCATGCTGATTTGTGCACCTTAAAAACCAAACGGAGAACTCAGCCAGAAAGCCACCTTGCCATAGCTCTGCAAAAGGACAGGTTATTACACTTGGTACTGCCAAAACAACCCCAACTGTCTCAGCCTGTCTTCGTATGGGAGATGCTCCAGCCCCCTGATCATCCTTGTGGCCCTCCTCTGGCATCCTTCCCTGTGACCTACTCATGCCTGAGTCAAGACCCAGGCCTGGCTTTGTTGCAGGCTCCAGGAGCCCCATGTCCTGAGGACCTCATACAGAGCTGTCAGGGGAACATGGCAGGGTGATGCTTTGCCAGAAGCAGCAGAACAGTGCTCTGCTTTTGTGTCCCCAGGTGGATCTCCTTCTTGGCTTCTCCAACAGAGAAGAAGCATTTCAGGGCAGGGAGTTGAATGGGACCAGAACAATGGCCAGGTCATGCTGGTAATAAGATGTAAGGAAGAGGTTCACTTGCTTCCCTGGCTGCACTCTGTAAGTGCTAAGCTGTTGTAAATAGACAATCCTCCTCTGTGACTACCTTGAGGCATCTGTGCCCACAGGCTAGGAAGACTGATGCTCTGCCTGGCTGGGCACACAAGCCAATGGCTCTGCTGCTGAGCCTGCTCTGGCAAAGTGAAGTGAAACATGAGGTTGCTCAATCCTAACAAGCCTGGGACCTGCAGCCTTTGAAGTGCTGAAGAAGGGAATCTGGGTGTTTCTGTCATTGGGTAATAGCTGAATGAAGACTTCTTAAACTGAGACCTTGACTTTGCACCAAAGTTTATCTTAAATCCTTTGTTGCATCAACCCCTCATTCTTGGTCACAGTTCAGATCTCTGTCCTTGCTACACATTAATATTTTCATATTTCTTAGAAATGCATTATTTTTCCTTTATTATTTATCTAGTTTGACTAGTTGCCAACATTTCTGTTCCGTGTTTGGGACCTCTCCTCTTGTCTTCTCCTATTATAGTGTGATGACATTATGAATAGTTCTGATGTGAATGTTTCTGCATATACAAATTCTCTCCAGCTTTTGCAATGCTTCATGCGTGCCAGCATCCAGACAAAGTATAAAGCTGGGGTAGCAATTGCTGCCACAGAGTCTGCCTTTGAACAAAGTTTCGTGAAGAAGGCTATGGGAGTTGTCTGTGTCTGCCTCTAGTTTATCCAAACATCTGCTAGGAGAATGGGACTTTCCAAAACCAGGCAATTATTAATGTAAGTCAGGATTTGTATGTGTTAGCTGAATTTCACACCTCCCTCCAAGTAATGGAGAAAAATATCTGGGCTGATAATAAGTTATGAATTCAGCTGGTTTTAAGGGTATGAATGCATAGCCACAGGTTGTAAATCAATCCCCCTTTTTCAACAAAACATTTTAGAGAAGGGTGCAAATTATTTCAGTAGCTCAGGACTACTGGTGCTAAGATTGTGTCTGAAATTCCAGTTCATCTGTGCTCCAACTAAGCTTTTGCTTAGAGGAAGCAAGAAGCAGCATCCAGTGTTTGTTTTTCCTCTGACCTACTGCTAGTTAACTGACTCATCCTAAGCACCAAGCTAATGTTTTTCCTCCTTAGGAGAACATAATGTTACCAGCAAAAGGAGAGTAGCAAAAAGATAAGAAGGCAGCTTCAGGTGTTTGCCCCAAATGTCACACAGAGCATTTCTGAAGCTGAACAAAACATTCAAAAAGCCAGATGAGCATGATGCTGGATGGTGCTGAGCCCCTGCCACCAATGGGATCTAGGAGGGTACAGCTGACCCAGCTGATGGCATGTGCATACAGATAGGCAAAATCAAAAATGTAGGACCTGACTTCTGGCATATTTTTCAACACTCCCAGGGTAGATATCTGAATAATAGATGCTCAACAGACTGGCTCTTTCCATACAGCAAACAAGATGCTCAGAGAGGACAACCTAAGCTCATTTTTACTCTTGGTGAGTATCCAAACAAGTATTCTTTTCCCAGTGGGAACTAACTTTGGGTCAGGACCTCTTCTTGCTCAATTTTTAATTCACTGTCCCGTGAACAGGCAGAGAAACAGGGCAGACTCCTGCTACACTGCTCTGGACAGAGGCTGGCAAACTCATCACACCGATTGCTGCTATCACCAGGTAGATGCCAAGGTATCAAAGATCATTTCTTTGTCATTCAGTGTTTTGGCCTGTCTGCCCTTGTAAGGGTATGGGCACCTAATAATAAAAGGAAATATTTGTTTCCTAGTAGTGTTTTCACGTAAGAGGTCTAACTTTGGGAAGATGGGTAGAGAGGAAACTATCAAACCAGGTTGGGCTACATTAGCAAGAGCAGAGGCAGCACAGTTCCTTTTGTGCATGAGATCCAGAGATGTTTCTATTACACACAGTTGTACAGACGACCATACAGTGCAGGGAGGAAACACTGACACGCAGGAAGCCTGGCAACTTCCAATTCGCAGATAAGGCATGTCTGTGGCTTTTGGAGTCTATTATAATCATGCTCTCCCTTAGAGAATACAGAAGGAAGAGGAAAGAAATTAAATTATTTAAATAAAGCAAATGTTTCCTGTGTGTCTGTTGTTTACTGCTTCAATGGCCACGGTGCTGGGGCTGCCCAAAAACTTCCAGCAATGCATTTTTTATTCTGCAAAAGGAAGCTGGGGTTTGCACAAAATAGGTGTCTTTTGAATGTCTGCTTTCTGTACAAAGATTTAACTTGGGGTTTTTGGTTGATGGGATGTGTCCGTTGGTTTTCATTAAAGTGCTGCCTTCAGGTATTCTATTTTATTTTTTTTTTTTTTTTTTGGAAGGTCTACAAAAGCTCCATTTTCCAAAAGAAATTTTATCTATATTCAACCTGTTCTCCAGACCACTAGGACAGGCAGATAATGGCTGCATTTTCACTTGACTGTTACAGCCTGAATCTCTCTTATCAGTGGTTGTATAGTGATGACCAGAACACATTCCTGTTCAAAGCCCCATCCAGGAGGAGCCAGCCCAGTGGGTGCTGGCTGGCAGAGGGGCCATGTTCCAGGAGGTCTCATGTCACTCAGCTCCTCCACTCTGAGCAGTGTTCAAAGGTGATCCAGATGGGCATGTGTTGGCCCTGCTGTGCTGTACCTGCTTTGCAGAGGGAGGATTTCAGCTCTCAGATGTGTCACTTCTGCCTGGTTTGTGAGCACTGACTCAGCTAAAAATACTGGAGTGTTATCTCAGAAGTTGTTTCTCTGTGGCCATTGTGAATTCAGCTCAGCTTCAGCATCCCAGGAAAACAGGCTTGTATGGATTTCTGGTCATATCAGAGCACTAGCGAAGAGTGTGCATAGTGACTGTGATGGGGGGTGTGTGTGTGTGTGTGTGCAGATTACTGTCTCCATTATGTGGGTGTGGAGCAGATGCAACGCTGCTGAAGCTGGTGCAATTATACACACAGAGCTTGGGTCAGAATTCAACCCTAGACATTAAACAGCCCCAAGTGATTCCCTATCCCTCACCACAAAAACCCAAAGATTTATTTTAGAATGAGATCAGCTCTCTAAATAGATCCAATGGAAAAACCTTTCAAAGATGCAATTTTGTGCTACCAGTCTTGCAGTGCAGGTACAGTTCAGGAGCATCTCTGCTTTATCAGGTGTCCAGCTGTAATATTTTCACTGGCCTGACAATCTACCACCATTCCTGACAGGGACACAGGAACTTCCCAGTTGTTCAGGCCTCTTGTGTACTGTGATTTGATGATACAGTAAATCCAGATTTAGGGTACCAGAATAAAAATACCAGAATCCTATGCTACAAAGCGCTGATGTTGCATAAACTCCCTCTTCCTGTCCAAGCATTCACTGAAGATACTGCTGGTGTAGCACTGCATGGACAAGCTTTATGCCACATCGACTGTAATCCAGGTGCTTTCCCGCAGCTGGAGTAACACCAGCCCAGGCTCTGACTTGTGCTTTCTGGTTCACTGTAGAGATCAGATACAGATCCGATTTACACTGACCAGTGCTGGGATGCAGCCCTGCTGCCGGGGGAACTGCATCCAGAGCTGCAAAGCTGGCCTTGGCTCTGATTTGCCTAAAAACAGGGAGCGCAGCTCCACGCTGTGGGGAAGGAGAGGAAGCAGGCGGGGAGCTGCTACGGAGGATTTCGCCGCTCGCTGCCACCCAGCAGCTTCATCCTCTGCTGGGATGCTAAGGGGGATCTGCTGGCTCCCTCCACCCTCAGGTCTCCCCTTGTCCCTTCTGTGGTGTGGAACTGGGAGCTTTGGAAATCTCTCCATAGATGTGCTGCCACTCTTTCCACTTAACGTTGTTTAACACTTACAGGCTTGGAAGGCAACAGCAGGTGACTTTGGGAGGATGTCAGACATGGGATCAGCAAAGCCCCATGGAGGACTTTGCTTTCCATCTTTGAAGGTGTGTTTCTGCCCACAGGGGATGTCCGTGGCAAAATTCCCTATGCCTCCATGTGGAGCAGCCCTGAGAATGGGTTAATCTTCAACTGCTTCACCTGCTGCTGCCAAAACTACATCTTCCAGGCGACAGGCCCAGCCTTTACAAAGAAGTGTCTCCTTGCCCATGTCCTGCATAGAAATTTCGAGTACCATGCAGTTGGGGCTGGCTCTCCATTGATTAAAATTCACTAGGGTACTGATAAGGTCCAGAGCATCCCTGGTCCTGAGCATTGCTGACCGTGGCAGAGCGTCAGCTGAGTAGGGGATGAACTCTTTTCTTAGGCAAGGCCAGTCCACAGTGCAGCGAGAAGGGCTAGTGATGAAACCAGGCTGCTTCTGCCAGGGCTGTCAGCTCTCTGTTATGGGATGCCTATTATTTGGCTGACAAAACCAGCTGTATCCTTAACTGTCACAGCTTCTTAAATATCATCAGTACTCCTAAATATCATCAGCAGTGACAGCTCATGCCAGTCTTCAGTATTCACATACAACACTGGGGATACCTTACTTTCCTTTTGCGAAGTCAGGCAAGGTTTCTTTTGTGGTAGGCACTTGGATGAAGGTGTGTTCAGTGCACTATTTATCTTGCTTGGATCTGTTCAAATGCACAGCTTGTCTGCTGCCTTGATAACTGTGCCATGGCAGAAGGCTCTGCCCTGAGCTGCCTTTGCCATTCACTGTGTTGATCTCATATTTTCTCTTAGCATGCCATGTAGTCAGTCAGATACCTGCTGACTGCTCATGTGCTTGAAAAATGGTGTCTTTTAGCAGCTTGAATATGAGGAGATTGGGGATGTAGCCTGCTTTGGTTGCATGTTTTTATTCTGTTCATGTTTCTATCATATTAATATTCCATTCGAGGTTTGTTCTCACTTGGATTACAATATTACACAATTTTATTGGAGCTGCTGTAACCAGTATCAATAGCAATCCTCTGGGCTTGTCATGTCCCAAACCCTGGTGCCATGCAGCAGCTGTCTCACAGGCAGCTATGCACCATGTTGTGACACCTCTCCTGGCCTCTCTCACCCATGGTGATACCTTCAGTTGTCTCACGTGCTGCCAAAGAAGGTACTTGAGTGTCTGAACATCTTGTGTGTAATTTAGAATCTCCTCAGGGGTACTTGGCTCCTGCCAAGCTTTAATTTGGCTTTGTTTAATTGCAGGTTTGGTATCTTTTCTTTGTGATGCTGAGAAATGCCTAGAAACCCAACCTGCTTGCCATCAGTCCTTCTGCCTGTTTACCTTCTGCTTTCTTCTTAATCCATATCACTTCAAATCAGTAATAATTATTTTCTTCTCTTTCCTGACGCTTTGACATAATGATTTCTCCTGCAGTAATTGCTGTTGATGACCTTGTGTGGCATGTGCCGATATACCCTGCCCTTCGCCATTCAGAAGTATAGCACTTGTGCTTTTTTCTTTCTTTTTTTTATTTCCCCCACACCAGATTTTCCTCCTCTGCTTTGTCCTTTGTCCTCCTCTGCATTTCCTTGTAAATAGCTTCTGGTGCTGTTTTTCTGTGTATTTCTGGGCTTTCCCAGGCCTGCTTAGTTTATGCTTCATGTAGGCTGCCTTTGGAGGGGCTATTCTTGACTATGTCTGTGCACATCTCCAGCTCTTGGGTGGCAAATGGAGTTTATTTGAGTATTTCTGATCACTGCCTTGGCATCTCTGTATTGTCTCTGCTACCTGTCAAGGACACCCTCTTTCCCCTCTGCTGTGAGCCCACAGACCATGTAAGTCTCTCTGAAACAACTGACTGAATTTCTCCTGGCTGTGACGCATCCAGGAGGTCCCAGGAGCCTGTTTTTATGGTACTCTTGTGCAGATGCTGGTTGTGCGTGTGCAGTAGAGGAGCTGCAGCGTGTCCTCCTGCACGTAGCCACTCACAGCTGGCAGCTGCTCCCCCTTTTCCTAGATGTCAAGCCAAGCAGGGGATATGGCCGCTGGACTCAGGAGAGAGTAGGGCTGGCTGCACAGGGGCATGGAGCTCTTCAGAGCACCAGGATGCTGCTGGGTTCTGGCATTGCAGTGCTGGAAGGTGACTGTGACCGCAATGGCGGTTGCAGTATTCCCGAGATGTGCAGATCAGAGCTACGGATGAGCTAGACTCAAATACAGACCCAAATGCCTCTGGTCTCTCTTGAAGGAATGATAGAAGGCTTGTGGTATGCTGTGGGCAGAACAGTGTGATGAGACTTTGGCTCAGCTCTGCTACCTTGTTGAGTGCCCTTGGTCTTGTAACTTTCCAGACTAGGATTTCTCTGTCCATTACATGGGCAGTTTGTGGCTTTGTGGTACATTTTAAGATCAGCAGACTGACAGCTGTACAAAAGATGAGCCTTATTCTTGTATCGGCATGTTTTCTTCAGCAGGGCTAACCCTAAGCTAACCACTGATCCAGACACTCTTGGGGGTTTAGACATAATTTCCTTGCTGACATAGTGCCATGTACATACAAATTGTGATTAATGATGCTAATGCTCTCTCAACACCTTTCTAATTTTTTAGTGAAGATACTTTCGTGAGGCATTCCTCCCAGCCTTGTTAATGTGTTTAAGGCATTAACAAAATGATCGATGGAGCAACAACTTCATTCAGCTTAAGAGTTTAACAGACTGGCATGGCTGACAAAGAAAACCTGCCTCCTCTGCTGCTGCCCACAGGTGAGGGAGTTGGGAAGGCAGAACAGCAGATTAGTAACCACTCCACTGATGTCTTTTTACTACATCAACATTATATTGGCAAGGAAATTGCACTCTTCCCGGTTTGACATAGTTATGGTGATATATTAGGTATACAGAAAAGCTAATGATGGAATTAAATGGAGTTATAATATATGTTAGATCTCTTTCCCAAGGTCAACCCTGGATGACACAACAAAGATATAATAACAGGAAGGTGTCAGATAGTGATGGGCAGCATGTTGCTGGAGCTTGGACTCTATCATTTTTTAAGGGCATACAAAGAGAAGGAAGAAGATAGGAGCTTTCAAGTTCATGATAACTCACTCTGCTCTTGGTGGAGCCCTGTTTTTAATAGGCAATTTTGTCTGTGTCCACCCTGATGATTAACTAACCCCCATGCCCCTTGCACTAATGTGCTTCATTAGGAAGCCACACAGTGGCACAACTTGAGAGCTGAGCTCTGGGTGCTGCAGACACACATCCTGTGGGGACACATCCTGAGTCCCAAAGGATGGAGACCTGGGCTTTTCAGATACTGCTCAGCAACTCAGGAGGCAGTTGAGTTTATATGGCTACATCCCAGTCTCCCCTGTATAATGTGGGGCAAACAATTTGGGTTGCACTTCAACAGTGACTGGTGATTTTTTATTCTTTCTTAAAGCACCTTCATATTTTATTGTTTAGCTTAGGGCAGCTAAACTGGATTCAAGCCAAGGCTGCCAGCCTCAACTCTGCAAGCAGCACTCTCTCAAGTATCCCAAATATGGGACTCCATTGTCAGTTGCTTCAGAAAAGCCCATCCTTACATCCTCTGCCTCCCAGTTCCCTGTGGTGCACACAGAGATAACAACGCTTCCTTTGCCTCCAGGAATGCTGAGGGCATGGACACAGTAAAAGCAGAAGAGCACTCTCAGACTCAAGGGGATCAAGAAAAGTATCTTTAATAGATTTTTTTTTTCTAATTTATTTTATTGCATTTCCAAAGTCTTTGTAATTACTACTGTACAGAAGTCATACAGCTCTGCGGGCTTTGCTCTGCAAGCGGCTGCTACGTCATTCCAGAGGAGCTGCACACCCTGCAGGGAAATGCTTTGAGAAGTGCTTCTTGAGAGACATCCCTGTGCTTTCTAAGTGACACCAGAAGTTTTATTCCCATTTCACCAAGTGACCTTGCCCAGAGCAGCTGCTCTAAAGTAAAGTCTCTACAACTCTGCAAATTGTGTGTATGCAGCAGATTTTATCTCCGCTATTTTTCAGGTGAGGATGTTCTTTTTAAGGTGAGGGTGTTAAACTGATCAGTTTCCATTCCCCTTTTGTTTGTAGTCTCTAGACTAAATGGAAACGAGCTGGCTTTGCTTTCAATCGGTGAGCAAGGGTGTCTGGCTTCTATGCCAATAGCAAAGAGATGGGATGTATGTTCCCAGGGGAATGCCTAGGTTGTCCCATCTCTGCAGGGACTCTACAGGTGCTGGCAGCTGCTGCTTCTCAGGAAGGAAACATGGTACAAGACAGTGTCGTGTATTAGAGCACCGAGGTCCAGCCTTGGTGGAGTGAGGGCTGGGGATCTCAGGCAGTGGCATAGGAGGGGACTGTCTGCACGTCCTTGAAGCTGAGCTCTGCTTCTCTTCGTTGAGACCGAGCTGGCCCTGAGCTGTGGGCAAGTGCGAATGAGTCATGCAGCCAACCCGCAGAACGGGTGGGATGGGGATGCTGGAGGTCTGAATGACAGACCAGACACTATTTCTCTTCCTCATCCTCCCGATTGCTTTCTGTGCGATAAATTAACCTATGGGGTTTCTTTTTATTCCTGTTAATTTCCAGCCCTTGGAAAACCCTTCCCGGTGGGAACGCGACTGTCCCTGTCCCCTCTATTGCCTGAGGCTGCGTGTTTAAAACCTCCCGCCCCTGGCGAAGCCGCACTCGGTAGTAGCTTGCTTATGACACAAGAGGGAGACGCGAGCCCGGCGAGGGGCCGGATCTTCGGGTAGAGCGGATGGGATAGCGGCGGCTTCGGGAGCCCTCTGCTCGGTGCTGGCTCTGTAAAGGCACGGTACGTGCCTGCTCGGTTCCCCTTCTCCACTGGTCACACCGAGGTGGGGTGGTCCCCAGCGCTAATGCAAGCATCACAATATTTACTTAATAAGGTAGCACATGTTGGACTAATGGCCATTTCTATCTCAAGCACCAGTGACCCAGAGAAATAATTTGGGGGGTCAAATCTGACCCACAGACCACCAGCTGGATGAAGTGGGGAGGGATAGGAAGTCGTATCTAATTTTGCGGTCATTTGCCGAGGTGAGTAGCTCCGGGGAGGACGCCTGCAGCACCGGAGTGAGGGGAAATAGCAGCATCCAGGGGTCTTGATCCTGAACGGCGAGAGCCACCAAGGGAGCCCCAAGACCTCACCAGGACATGCTAAGGAGCCGGCAGTGCTGCTGACAGAGCCCCTGACTCACAGGGGCGGTGCCAGGAGAGACCCGAGTGTGTAAATCACCACCCTCCGGAGCGCACTGGAATGGGTTGCCCAAGGAAGTTGGAGTGCTCCATCCCTGGCGGTGTTCAAGGCCAGGTTGGACAGAGCCTTGGGTGACATTGTCTAATGTGAGACTCCCCTGTCCATAGCAGAGGGATTGGAACTAGATGATCTTAAGGTTCTGTCCAACCCAAACCATTCTATGATTCTATGTTTTCAGCCTTAAACTGCCTTCAAGTCCTCTCTGCCAAGCATAATTTACCTCGAAATTTTATCAGGTAGGGAAATAATAATGTTTACAGTGTTATATACAATATTGACATTCCCAGTCCAGTGGAATCCAAGTTCTGAAGCAGCACAGATTTCCAGTCTGCTATGTCCAGGAGAGCAAAAATGAAGAAAAAAGAATAAATAAAAAAAAGGAAAAATAACAACAAAAAAGAAAACAAACCCAAAGGAAAAAATATATTAGGGATCACAGCACAGCCAGCAAAACTGAGAAAGCACAGCCTTGTTGGGTTGGTGTTGGAATCATGAAAGGAAGAGGTGTGTTGCTGCTCTCTGCATACTCTCCCATACTCTCTCATCCCCTACAGAGTGTTTTGCAGCCCCTCCAAATCCCCACCTAGCAAGTGCATGCTGATGCAGGTTGGTGCATTCCCATCCCTTGTTTTTGGAGCGTGCTGCTTGTGAGAGGCAGAATGAAACTAGGACCATTGTCAGCCCACATGAAATCCTGAATGAATGCGAGCTCTCTGCAGTAATGGAGTTTGTTACTTTACATGGCTCAGTAATGCTGCAGCTTTTCTGTCTCCTACTCCATAATGCATAAAGTTTTTTACAGACCTACATGGAATTTCTTTGACATCTCCTCAAATTGCATTGTTTTAAGATACTTCTGCATTTTTATTGGCAACCCAGTTGTAATAGAGAGAATCTGTATAGCATCAATACTGCTTGCTAGGAGAGCCTGGTAGCTGTGAAATATAAACCAGCAAGGTCTTGGACTATTGCTTAATCTTATCAGCAGAATTCAGGTAGTGTGAGGCAGAAATTGTGCTACTAACAAGTGCTACCAACTGTCACTGCCTTGGTGAGATGGGATGGAAAAGTCAGAAAATAGAGCTGTATCTGGATCTACACAGATCCTGAACACAGCAGCACAGAGAGGAGCTGGCTGTGCCAGGCAGCAGTCTCATGATTCAAATAAACAGTTCTGTGCTCCTCATGTGTTGTAATGCTAACACTACAGTGGTGAGCCTCGCAGGCCAGGAGACATCAATCCTCTTCAGTTACAGAGACAAAAGGCAAGTGATTCTAAGAAAATGTGGATAGTTTGCTGATGTTTTAAGAGACTCCTCTTCTTCTAGGCTAAGAAAAAAAAAGAGTGAGTGCTGTCAGTGCCTTGGGGATTGCTGTGGGTGTAAGTCAGCACCCCTCAATTTATTTCCATTTCCTTAGGAGCAGGGATGTAGGTAAGGCATCATTTTAGCTGCTGGGATTTTGATCTCTGCAGGCTCTTTGAATGGCTGACTGTGGGCTTTAATATCCACTTCAGAAGACTTGCAAAATCAACTCTAAAAGCTTGCCAACACCATCTCTTAATGGCACTCCCACCCCCATCTCTCCTGTCTAATGTCCTACCCTGTGGCACTTTTTGATTATTAGGCAGCCTACACGGCCAGTTTAAACTGGAAGAATCTGTTTCTTAAGAATTCATAACCCCTAATTATTAGGGTCTTAAGGTCACACAAGGTAGCTCTTTGGAGAGCAGGAGGTGAGTCCTCAGAAATTACTGCATTTAGCTCGGAAATTTAGCTCAGAAAGAACAGCAGAGAGATGCTTTAAGGGGCCAGTTCTTGAAGTGAGACAGCTGGGGAAATTTAAGATGTGTCTAGCCTCTCAGCTTCCTGTAATCTTAAAAGGGCTGAGGTACATGCACTACCCTTCTCTGGCTGCCTTAACCGTTATGATCCGCAGCCAGATATCCATGCTAAGGGAAGCCAAGTCTGCTGGCTTTCAGTACCCAGAGGGTTTGTCTTTCCCACTTTGATGCATCTCATACCCCAAGGTTTTCTCATATCCCAGCTCTGCAGAGCCTTCAACCTTAAACCCAGCCAGGAGGGGGGCAATGCACACACATGTGCAAACAGACTTGTCTCAGGTATCTGGCTCCAGATCTCTTGTCCAAGTCTTTTTTGTGCTGCACCATTGTTAAGCCACCCCTATGTATGTGCCATAGGGTTATTCCTCTCCTCTGCTCCTCATGTGGTCCCAGAACTGTGAGATGATCCCAGCAGTGTCACTGAGGCATTTGTACATCCCTTGCACCACTATTTGTTCCCAAGGACTGTTCTCTAACTGTCTAATTAGTCCCTGCTGTAATTAACTGTGTACCATTTGTTGTTCCCTTTCAGTTGATATTCATCCTGTGGGAATAGGCAGCTCCTGAGAGCTATCACACATCAGAGCATTACAGGGACCCTGGGGAGAGTTATCATGTGTGACTTGAGCTTTAGCAATGGCCCAGGAAAGGAATGGGAGGGGGTGGGGGGAATGGTGGTTGCTGAGGGGGTGCTTTTTAGCTGGCACTCCTCTCCATCTCTCCAGTGTTCACAGGACCTGTGCACATACCAGCCATCCCAGTTTCAGTGGGCCAAGCAAAGCGTATCAAGAGGTATTTGCTAAAACATGTCTAGCCAGAGACAGCAGGATGATGGAGGGGTGGTTCTCAGGGTCCCTCAACCAAAAGCAGTACTTCCCTGCGTGCAGTGGCTGAGGCTGGGCTGCAGGCGCATGTGTGGCACTCGGGATGGTGTGTGCAACCAGAACATCTGTATGGCCTAGGCAATGGTCTGCTCTCAGCAGCAAATGTCTCTGGGATGAGAAGCCCTGGAAATTTTTTATGGTGTGCTAAAAGAATGGATAGCAAAATAACCCCCCTCAGGGAACTCCTTTGACTTTTTTGTTGCTCCAAATTCAGAAGCTTGCAGCAGTCTCAGTCCTTGATTTTTTCCACTATGTTCCAATATGTTGGCACAGATGAAGCACCCACTGACCTTGGTGGGAGTTCAGATGCAGGGACTCCTTCACTGGCCAGAAGCATAATATAAAGGGTGGCCTTTCTGCTCAGATACTGCATAGCACTCCCAACTTGTACCATTACACACCTAAAGAAGTGCCAGTTCTCACAGACTGATGGATTTGAACATGTCACCATCGCTAAACACACTGTTTAGAATTTTTAAACGTTTAATTTGTAGTGATGGAGACTAAATTAAGAATTAAAACTGTGCACATCAGTCCCAAGGGAGTTCCCCCCTTCCCTCCCACTCCAACTGGAATGAAGAGGGGTTCGAATTATACACGAATTAATGAATAAGTAATAGAATTGCACAAATAAATTTCAGATGCAAGGATTATTTTTTTTAAATCATCCACAAGTTAATATTTATTTATGTAACGTGCAGAATGCCAGCCAATGGCTGCATAAATATTAATTACTAATTAAACTTTAATAGCAAAGAAAAGCCCTTGCATTTGCTAAATGTATGTATTAAAGCTGTCATTATTTGTTTGGAGAATTGGGTTTGTTTGAGACTTCGGTCAAGCAGTGACAAGAATACAATTTCAGAGCAGGAGCCAACCTCGGTTAATCTTGTTTTTTGCTTTCCTTGCAATCGCTCAGAGGATGAATTAATTTCTTTTTTGTTTTCCTCCCATGAGGAGATGACAACAAAATCTGAACGGAGTGCTCTGCAAAACCAGGCCATCGCTGTACCCCCAGCTGGGCATCCCCGCTACATTTTGACTGATTCCAGTACAAAGAGGAGGAGGAGGATGGCTTCATAGCCAGCCAGCGCAGCTCTGCTCGCTGCAGTAGCTGTACTCCTTTAGATCAGCTGATTATCTGGTCTTTGGTGTTAGTTTTGCATTTATGTGCCTTTTGGCAGCCTGAAGGCTCACCTGCAATTGCTGTTTTTGCAGGCTGTTGTGAGTCATGTTACATTAATGTCATGGGTATGCAAGTCCATAATGTCCCTGTGTATTGCTTTTGGTGCGCTGCTAAACTCCCCGGGAAGGAGGTTTACAGAGATGAGCTTTCCTCCTCCTCAAAGAGAGTGAGGGTGAAAAGCTGGGGAGTCCCTGCAGAGCCATGATTCAGCTCCAAGTCTTCCCTGTGGCATCTTGCACCACTTTGCTGGTTGTGCTGGTTGCTGCTGTTTTCTCTGCATGTCATCTTACTGCTCTGGGGCACTTGCGGGGGTTTCTCAGTGCCATGGTTAAACCAGGTCCCTTGTGATCCAGACTGGCTGGTACTCTCCTGGCTCCCAAACAGCTCTTGCTGGAACCTTGCTGTGATTTGGCTCCCTTTGGCTCAGGAGAGGGAAGCAGGTGAAGCAGTTCTCACCATCAGGGGCCTGTGACTAAAGGACACGGCCAGTCATACAGCTGGGAAAGGGATAATTTTGCTGAGCTATGACTTCAGCTTGCTTGGGTGGTGTATTATGAAGTGAAATTGCCAAGTGGTGCAGCAAGCATCTAAGGAGTAAATAGATCTATGATGCTCTAAGAACTGAATGCACCTTTGGGTAGAATGTGATTTATAAGTATCTATGAATTTCTGAGGATTCAAGCAAAAAAGATTGCTCTTTCATTCTGTGTAATTTCATGCAAAGTTGGTGGTGGTACCACCTGTGGTGTATCACTGCTCTGGGGAGTCAGGGAGGTCCAGTTGCACTGTTGTTTGGCTTTAGATTTGTGCTTTTCAGCTTTCTTCTTTTAAGCCAGTAATTACAGAATTAAGCCAGTGAGACAAACCCTGAATAAAGCACATTAGGCTATTTCATCCTTGTAAGGAGTCAGTTCTGTGTCCTTTTATGGTCCCACTGTGATCCCCCAACCGCAGAGACTATCATAACTACAGTCTTGGAAGTCAATGAGGTGAGGCCTGTTGCTCACTGGGACACACCTGTGTAAGCTTTTGAAGGCTCAGGGCTTTAATAAGAATAGGGAACAGGTAAAACATCTAATGCAGTATTTTTTTCTTGGGCCTCATTTAATTACAGAGACACTACTAGTTAAACAACTTAATAAGCAATTTTCTTACCCATTTTGAAATTGATGGTGCATACGAAGACATGAGTTGATTAAAACCAGCAAGGCTTCACTCAAAATTCAGAGATTAGTAATCTGTGAGGTTAGAAAAATAAGTACATAACTCTATGCAATAGCTCCAGATACCTCCCCATTGAGCTATCCTGGATAATGTGTGCTCTTTGGTTCAGTAACAGTGGATGGCCTTTGAGTGTGCCTGTTTTAACTAGAAGGAAGAAGCAGAGACAGAAAATAAATTAAGATGGTTACAAGCACAATAAAATGAAGTGCACAATTTTAAATGTAAAGCATTGAAAATGTACCAGAAGTAATAAAGACAAACCAGTGGCAGGACTCTGAGTGGGAGCCTTGGCTAATTCTGTATGGCAAAGATATAAAAGAAAATCAGTATTAAAAAAATGGGACCTTTAGCATAGAACCTGTTAAATGGCGTATGCAACAATTTAAAAGAAATAAGTTGGAAGTTAGAAGTGCAGCACAGAAGCATCTAGATAATTGACATTTAAAGAATTAACATAAAATTATTCCAAGATAGCAATGAAAGTAGTCAAGCACTCTTCTAATGCTCATGTAGCATTTTACAGTGCACCCTCAACCTTGAATGCATCTGCTTAATGATTAGCCTTGTGTCCTAGTTCTGTGTAGGGAATATAAGCATTCAGTAATATGTGGGCCAGCCTGTATAGATCAGACTTCTTTTCTTTATTCTTGGCCTCAATACTAGGCAATGAAATGGCAGGCCAACATAGAGATTGCTTTGTCTCTGCTGTTCCTGATATTATGGGAAAAAATCTGGGTGGACACAGAATTAAATCAGTATCACCATAGTAAGCCATCACTGCTTTTGAGAATGGCTTTCTCTGTCAGTGGTTGACATAAGCAAATAGAAAATGTTATGGTATTACTATGCATCCTTCTTGATCCAAATCTTTATTTCAGTATGGTGCTCTCCTTTTAATGTGATGTCACAGATTTTAATTAAACAAATAGTAATTTAAGCAGAGGCAAAGCCTGTCCTTATTGTTTCTTTTTCAGTTAATTCTCCCTTCTGCATCTAGAGCAGGTAAAAGTCAGGAGACAGTACCAATGTTAGTGTGCACAGATCAAGCGATTTCTGTGGCTTAATGACTATGTGGTGATATTGAGTTGGTTTTTGGACTTCACAGGCAGTTTCGGACTGGCACAGCCCAACACCAGACTGAGTGCTAAGGACTTTTAAATATGCAGTAAACTCTAGTGCAGGGAAATGCTAACAGTAACATGGATGCCTGTGCAGCCAGGCCAGCTGTGAGCTGGTGTTTGCAGAACCAGGGCCTCCATCACTCAGGCAGTGAGATTAGGGCTCTCTCTTTACTGGGTGACTCCAAACAAGGCTCTGAGAAATGAGCCACTGCACTGCCAAATTCTGCTCTCTCCCTTCCTGCATACACAGGAGTGTCTTTGGCTGATGCAGGCCGTCCATGGATCAAGGTATGGGAACATCTTTTAACTACTTTGATCAGTGCAAAAGAGGTTTTGTCCCTCACTCAGCTGAAGATCCCCAGGTGGCTGAGGCTTAGCATCCATCAGATGTTCTCTCTAATAAAACATACACCATACACCTAAATCCTGTCCCATAACTGCTGAGTTTTCTTTTTGTTGTGTAGTGGTGCAGGCAGCATAACATCTGAGCAAGGATACCAGCAAACTATGTCCTGATGTTTGGGATTCAGACTGCTTGCAAACTGCGGCATTTCTCAAGGACTTTTTTGCACAGGCTTCACATTCCCAGGGTTTTCTTCAGAATGAATAAGATGTTACTAAGCAAGGTACAAGATTTTTTAATTATTATTACAGATCTGTGGAACAAGGCTGATAACCAATGTGCCTGATACGAGCACCAAGTCATGCCTAAACCAGAGTCACTCTCCTCATGTGGGCTGTCTGGCTTTTCCATAGACCCAGACATCAGCCTTGCATTTAGGACATATTGCTTCTCTTGCCTTTGTCTGACCTCTTATTTTTCATGACGCTTGTAGGAACTTGCATGTTCTTGAGATCTTACCACTCTATGAAATATAGACTTGGCCTCAGGGTTTAGAGTCTACCTGGAGAAAACCTAGACACAGCAATAGGACTGCCACCTTCTCATTTCTGTGAGAAACCATCCTAAAACAGAAGCCAGGAGCACCATGGTGCCTGGAGGAGTCAGGAACTGTCCCACAGCTTTGCTTATGTGGGTAAGTGAGTCAAAGCCAGGAAAGAGCAACATACCTTCGGCCTGGGTGTGTGCCACTGTGGTAAGTTTGGGCTGCACCGCAAAGCCCTTGCAAAGCCAGGCACAACCCTGGTGCCATGGGAAATTCCAAACTGTGAGCACTGTACTGCATTTTCCAGTTCTTAGAGCCAAAATAACATGTTAAGAAAATGTTTATACCATTATTTTTGTCTGCTTTCATTTCCCTTTTTCCCCGTGTGTAACTGCTATAAACATCCAGGGTGACTTTTTATCATTTTTCTCCCTTTTTTTCACCTTCATAAACACATTTTTTTCTAATTATCATTTGCAAAATAATATGGATTTCTCTGTCTCAAGTTTTGCTCTCTTTTACTTGAAGGCTGGTTTTCTTTTGTGTGCTAGCTCTGTTTCACAGTTTAGCTGATTTGGGAACTGGGATGTGTTAATTATTCAATGATTTAAATGAAATATCAAAGGAGTTTTTATTGATTTGCATATAAAAGTTATGAAAGCCAATATATGGCACAACAGACAAATTAGTAGGCCATAAAAAGCATGAGTGAATTACTGTTTTATTAAAGCTTTAAGATAACATGCTGTATTATGTGAAAAGGAAGGTCAAAAGGAAAAAAAAACCAGGAAAATTTAAATGTGTGCACATTAATGGAGTGGGGAATGTGGCTTTACTAATAACTTCTGTGCATAAAAATTTATAGTTTTCAACACAGCAATCATTTCTTTTACCCTGTTGGGTATTTTAAATGTGCTCCTGTGTATATAATATTAATTTAGTCATAAAATAAAAGGCAGTAATTCAGACAGTAGCCCATGTGAGCTATTAAATTCAAAGTACCATGTGAAGTATTTGTGGTTATGATTCCTCACAGTTCTGGGTAAGACACAAACAAACCACTCCTGACGAGATGAAAGTGTTTGCTTTCACAGTACCTGCCCATGCTCAGCTCCGTGTTCCTGTGTTTTCTTCTCCAGAGCTGACACTATCTATGATTAGGTTGTTTGGGTATAAATTATGAGTGTGTTCGATGAAAAGAAGCACAAACTGAGGATTTGTGTAACAGCTAGGCTTTTAAAGTGGGATTGTAAGTTCTCTGAGTCTATCTAAAGCAGCTAGTGTTATAGTTCACTTCTTTTTATGCTACATCAGCAAGCTTTGCTGCCTTAGGAAGTGAAAAGATGTTTTCGCTTGTCCTGTTCATTCACTAATGCGGGGCTGAGAGTTAACCAACAGCAAATGGGCTTGACTGTGAAGCCAGTCAGCTGTGTAAAACATTTTCATGTTGTCTCTCTGAAAAGCTTGAAGCAAATAATTCCATCCGCTGCAGCAGCAAATTAATACACAGCAATTAATCAAAATTCATCTCGCTTTCTCTGTGCATGTACCTTTGCATTAAGTCTTGGAGTGTTTGGTTATTCTTCTGTTAAATATATCTATGCTAAGACTCAACACAAGCACTTCTCAGCAAGAGGATATTAAGCCTGGACACAGGCTGAATTTTTCAGAGACTTGGCTCAGTGCTTGCAGCTCTGCTAATACCTATCTGTCAGCGTCCAGACCTTAATGGTACTGGTGTAAAGACTCAGATATTCCTTGTAAAACCTTCTCTACGGATTCTCACTGTATTAGGATATATCATCACGTAGTATTTCTGAGCTGTATCTCAGCTTTTAATACAAGTGCCTTGGAGACAGACCACCTTCTTCCCCTGCCACCTCTGTGCAGAGGTTCCAGGCTCAAATTTGCTGCTGGGAATAGCCCTTGGTATGGGAGTTCGCAAGGAAAAAAGGATTTGCATGGATCCTCCTTCCTGCGACACACACAGCTCAGAGGCCATATAGCAGTTTCCTCTAAAGCCATGTCTAGACAGAATACACCTGTGTGAGGCAGAGGATGTGCATTTACCATAGCTGAGGCACGGCAGCAGCTACTTATGCAGCTTCTCAGTTCCGTAGTTTCCCAGAATAACTGTGTGGCACGAATCAAAGACAGACAGTAACACAGTAGAAATTATACCCAAAAAAGTGCAGATGAGGCTCTCAATGACATGGTTTTGTGGTGGTCTTGGCAGCACTGGCGTAAAGGTTGGACTTGATGATTTTTAAGGTCTTTTCCAACCTAGCTGATTCTGTGATTCTCTTGCCATCCAGGGGCAGTTCAAAAGCAGCTGGTGAGTTCAGTGCGTGCTTTGCAGGCTTGATCCTCGGTCAAGGCATAGTTGCAGCAAGAAGCAGGTAGCAACTGCTTTCTGATGCCTCTGTCTGCTGGATGTAAAGGAAGAGATAAGTGGGTTCCTGCAGGTGTCACAATAGGATGGATAATTGTGACCCTTCTGGCAGACCTCAGAAAAGCCCCAGCCATATGGCAGGGCTGGTGGCTTGACCCAGGTTCCTTCCAGCAGAGCCAGCCCAGCCTGAGCTTCTCTGTAATGCCCCAGGCTCAGCCGGTGAGCCTCTGCTCTGTGCTGCCTGTGGTCTTTGTGGTCACAGCTTGGACCAGCCTGCATCTGTTGTTGTAGCTGTCTTCAGTGCTCCTGCACCTTATTGTTACCTTCCAGGACACTGAACGGTCTTGCAGGATATGAGAAATGTCTCCATCCAACCTAAGCCCTCCTGTCAACCAGAAAGAGGAAGAAGAATGATTAAACGTCCATGCCAGTACCCCAGGGTCTCCTCAGTTGTCAGTCCCCCCAGACAACTGGTCCTGTTTGCCATGAGACTCCTGTTCTGCAGAGAAATAAGGAAGAGCCATTGTCAGCATGCTGGAGGTGGTCTGAGGGTGGTTTTTGTTATTTGCTGGTTCCAGTGAGAAACAGATCCCACCTTGGCTGGGGAAATCAGTGCAGGCTTCCCCCATACCTAAACCAAAGGCTTAATTCACTGCCTGGAGAGAAGTGATGTGTATGCTTGGCACAGCATCCCCACCTCTGTGGTGAGTCAGACACCCCAGAGATTCAGCCAGCAGACGGTGAAAGAGAGAAGTAGGTCAGAGCAGACAAAGACACTGAAGGGTCCATCTGCAGGATCAGACAAACCAAGGGATGGCAGCAGAGGGGGAATCTGACCTCCTGCATGGTTTATATGAAGAGCAGTCGGGAGAGCATTCAGCATCCGACAGACTGGTAGAGGGGTGACATTTAATGACTGGCAGCTGGAAAATCAGGTAGCAGGCTGAGAGGAAAGGTACATGATAGGGCTGTACCTAGACAAATAGCTGGATAAGATTGCAAAGCAATGGGGAGTCCTTTAATTATGTGCTTGCTGCATCAATTAGTAAAGGCAAAAGCATTGGCCTGTCTACTTTAATTGGCAGAGCCAGTGAGAAGGGCATCTAACATGGGTACCCTAAGACTCCCTGGGGGCAAAGCAAGCTCAAATGGCTCCAAAGTTATAGGAGTGGAGCTGCAGCAAAGCTTGCTGCCTTCATGCCAATGTGTTACTACACTTAAAAGCAGCTCCTGTGGTGGGAACAACTGTGAAAGACATTTTCCTCTCCCTGGCAATGCTAATGCAAAGTGTAGGTTGTTGTGTCACTCATTTATTTACTTTGCCTCGTTGGCAGGCTTGAGGGGGTCCAAGCATCAAAGGTGTGACTGTATTTTCCCCTCCCAGCAGGAGCTGGGTGAGTCTGCCCATCAGACAGAGCTGGCCTGGACACAGCAGTGTGGTCAAGCAGCAAGCCTGCCATCAATGTGTAAATAATCATCAGGACATCATACTAGAAAGGTGACAAGTAGGGGAATATGTCTTTGAGGAACCCCTGATTACATGGAAAGGTGATTACATCAGTGAGCAAGAAGAAGTTGTTAGCCATACTTTATGTTCTGTGGAGATGGGGAGATGTGCGTCAGCCTGGGAGGTTAGGAAGGAAATTGAGACACTTCCTTTATCCCAGGATGGTGAAGTTTAACTAGAATTCCTTCTGAAACATTTTGCAGAGTTCAAGTCCACTGGTGGTTTCTGCCTCCTCTTTGGATAGATTCCCATCAAATTATGTTGCTGGGAATTTTCAGCTTATTAAAAATGCTCACTGATAAAGAACAATGAGAAAACTGCTTGTCTTGAAATTATTGATATCCTTAAAGAATCTGTCCACCTATGATCTCATCTGATGGTGGGTTTTGGCAACAGAAACAGTTTGTTTAGATTCTGGGATTTTATTCTCAGCTGTTTGCATACATTATATTTTATTATACCAGAGCAAAAGGAGTGTAAAATGCAACTTTTACGCCTTGAGAAGGACTTGAGAGGGCTAGTTGCCCACTTCATGTAGATTTAAAATGATGGTGTGCAATGCAGCACAGTGGAGGATGCTCTGAAAACCTATCAATCCAAAAAAATGGATCTCTTTAAACAAGAGAGTTAAAATGAAAGTGTATTTTATAAGTGCTAAGACTTCTCAGGAGAGGAAAGAGTAGGAGTAATGGATGGGAGGCAGCTCATGTCAGTGGGAGAAGAGTGAGGCTGGTGCTAGCTGCTCTGAAAAATCCTTACCAAAGAAAATGGGAACCTCAACATACCTCCTGCAGCAGGGTTTCTTCTGTAGAAATGCTTTTGTAAAAGATAGGAAACAACAGGTTTGATGAGGGATGCTGTATTTACAGCTTCAGAAGTGGATGTTCACAGGGGCGGGTTGTTACGACCCTCCATTCAGCCTGTTCACTCTGTATTCCCCAGTGGAGGATGTGTTACTGACACAGTGGCAACTGACTGGGGCTAAGGGAATCCGTGGTGGCTTCTCAACATCTCCATGCACAAAAAAGGATGACACTGATCTACAGGGTGCCACAGATACTTCATAGATGAAAGTCTGTTTCCTGTCTCTTCCCTTGGTACTGAGTTTCCTGGTTCATATAGAAATGAAAACAAAACCAAACCACAAAACCAACCCCTTACAAAACAAACCCCACCAAAAACACAAGCCAAAATTTGCCAGTGGTTTTGTTGCATAAACTTTCTAGTTCTGCATGGAGCCAACTCAATCCATCCCATTGTGTTTGTGTGGCATGTATGGCTTTTCCTGAGGGCACTCAGCTACTGGGGTGGCAAGCATCCTCTCTGGGGTAGGCTGGAGATAGATCCTCTCTGGGAAGGTGGGGAGGGTGGCTGTGGGCTGGGAGTGCAGAAGAGCCGGTCACGCAGCTTGCAGCTCTTAGGTAACCATATCACACAGTTCCCATCTCGCATCTGCATAATCCATCACTTTTAAAGACATTTCCTTATATGGGTTAATATAAAATGTTGTTCATTGTGTCAGCCAGCAGGAGGTTTCATAGGTCCTTTAGGCAACTTAAACAGCAATTAATCACAAAAAGCCTCCACCTTCTTCAGGCTGTTAATGCTGTTGTTAGGTTGCAGGCAGCATAATTTATAGCGTTTCCTGATCCTGTTAGCTAGGATGTCTGATTAATTTTGGCTCTGGGATTAAGTCAGCAAAAGAAATTCGACTTCCCCAAGCAAGTGATATATATCATTCACCCGAGTGCAGGAGGGACAGAACACTATCTTTCTGCCAACGCTTTTATTGCGTCCTCGACTATAGCCAGAAGGTGGCATTATGTACTCGTTTTATTACTGCTGCTAGCCGGGGACTGAATTGATTTTAAAGCCCAGGACATGGTCAGCTTCTTGATATTGACATGGAAGGGAGAGCACTACCATATATGCTGGAGACCCTTGCCACTGCTTCCCTACGTGGACCACAGTGTGCAAACTGGTACAGTTCTCCTTCTTTCGCTCCCAGATTATTCAGAAAATGAATTTGCTCCCAAATTATTCAGAAAATAATAACTAGCCAAGGTTTTGCTTTTTATACATTTTTTGGTCCTGATACTCAGGTGCCTTTTTGATGCTGTTGTTCCATTTTGTCCTGCTGCTTACATCTTGCCTGTGCTTCTCAGGGCTAGAGTGCAAAGTCTGGGGATAATACAGATTTTTCAGTTCTTCCCTGCCTTTCATTCTCATAGAAAGCTATTTTTTCATTTTTCTTTTCTTCCTTATTATGGTGCCTTTTATTAAGCACGCAGAAGATGCTTTAGTAGCTCAGGGAATTCATCAGCTGATGGAACAATCTTGTCTAAGTGGGTTTCTATGAGGCAATTCGAGCCACTCAAGTACACAAATAAAACATGTCTTTATCTAGTAGCATAGCATTTAGTCTTGTTACATGGGATCCTTACTCTGTGAGGCCTGTGAATACCCATGCTGCTCTCCATTGGCACAAACAAGGCATGGTCACTCAAAACACCACACTCCTTTCCCTTTCAGTGCCATTCACCTTAATTTCTTCATTTTGGGTAGCACTATGCAGTTTACAGGCCGAAGAGCTCTGTTTGCTCCATTTCAGAAGGGTGATAGGAATGGGGGAAACTCATGCAGACCTCAGGCTGCTGCATCTGATTCAGACTTTTGATGGAAAGCTCAAGAAGAAATCTCTGTCCCATTTGGCCCTTCAGACTGTAAGGAAAGGCATTTCCACACCACAGATGGAAGTGTGACTGCAGCCTGAACGAACACAGGAGAGATCTGGATTTGAAACTGTCAGGAGGATGCTATCAAGAGGTGACCATGATCCTATATTCTTGCTCCATTAACCCTGTGAACAGACTTCTGAGAACAGAGTTTTCTAAATCCATCTTGTAAATCATGCTAGTAAAAATGCACTGGGATTTACTTGTGCATAGCATGGAGTTCTGCAGATAACATTAACCCTTTGTGCAAGGACTGCGGTTAGTGTGAAGTGGGCACTTAGACTGCTTCAATTTTGGGCTGGGTTTGTGGAAACCCAACAGCTGACATCACACACAGCAAGCTTTGGATATTCAGCTTTTCACCAGCTGGACCCAGACAGCTGAAAGTTCAGAGCCGATGGGATTAGACCAGCCCCAGTCTGGAAGCTGTTATGTGCTGGACTATGTCCAAACCATCCACTAATGATGTTCCACAGCTTCCAGCCTCCAGCTGCATCTACACCTACCTGCTCAGCATGGTGGACCTTAGTGTTTCTACCCAAAGGTTTACTCTGCCATTGAAAAGATTTGTTTTCCAGAAGCTACTAAATACTCTTAAGTTCTTTGTGAAGATATGAGCCTTTGAAAAGAGCTCAACTAGTCACCCAGACAGAGACCCACTTGAAATCATAAATTCTTTTTCAAAACCTTGAGCTGAGTCTCTGAAAGGATGACATCTTCTGCACAACTCAGGCAGTCCCACCAGACATAGGTCAGCTGAAGCTATGCCTGTGGAGGTGTTTGATGTGTTCAGTCTTTTTGCAGCAATTGCATGACAGACTCATGTCTGCTCTGCAAGAGTGAGCTGGGTCACCTCCCTGCCTTGTGCACCAGCAGCAAAATTGGGAGCTCAGTTCTGAAGGCAGGACCTTTTCCAGTGGTGATGAATGGCAAAGGGGATTTTCATCTCTGATTAATTTTGCAGGGCTGACAGTTAGAAAGATCATATCCTGACTCTCGTGCCAGGAGGTTTGAGTAAGTGAGTCCTTGGGAGGTCTGGGTGAAGTAACTTTGCTTCTGCAGTCCCCAAACCTTAAGCTGTCATAGCTCCTGCATGCCTGAGGGTGGGAAATGGGCACAGAGCTAAGCTGGTAGGCTTGGGGAAACCACATGTGTGTTGTCAGGCTGCAAAGAGAAGCACTGATGCTCTCTAGTTATTGCTTTTGTAAAGGACATACTGAGGCAGGAATAACCCATTTTGCTCACAGGAAGAATCTCCTTTCAGTGAGATGTTAGGGAAAATGGTGTGATTCACCCATTCTCCACACCTTGACCCCAGCACCTGCTCTTGAACATCTTTGTCCTCTCTGACCCAGAGTGCTTACACAGGACAGTTGCTTTTCCTTCTGTACAAATCAGTTATTCCTCATTCAACTCATTCCTTTCTTGCCTTCATGTTCTCTGCAAGCCACAGTGAGGGGCTGGCTAGCTCATCTTGAGGTATCTGCCTATAGTCTGTGTCTGAATATTTTTTATTAGGGCAATGCAAAGCTAATGTTGCTCCACTGTTCAAGAGAAACTAGTTCCTGCCTCCCCTTAGGGCACTGTGATCTTTTTTATGTGCTCTTTATGTGAATAATATATGATATTTCAGCTGGGACCATGAACTCAACAGATGAAGGTCTCTCAGGAACTTCCAGAAACACAGGATATTTTTCTCCCCTTTATGGCAAACAAAATCATCTTAGCTAGTTTAGAAGCAGTGTAGCATGATGAACAAAAGAAAGGAATATGCCAATTTTTTCCCAGTCCCATAGGATGCTGTAGGCTCCCTATGAGACTTCAGACACTAAGCGATCTTACACTTCATTTTTTATTAGACTGGGGAGTCCCAGGCACAAATCCTAAAAAGGTCCTCAGAATCAAACCCAGACCTTTTGCCTATGGCTGGTTGAAGCAAGGTGGTGCTGTTAATTGAATGTGCTTTATGTATGAGTGCAGTTCAGTACTTACATCCAGAACATGCTTCATATTGTTTGATGATATGCAAACCGACTGGGACAATTTACAATGGTGATTTTTCCACTGATGGGTAAATTAATGCTCTCTATTATAGGCATTTAATCAATGCCAGCTCCCTAAGTCTCCAAGCAGGCCCCCAAGATAGAAGGCTGGTCTGAATGCATCATACATAAACCAGGAATACTTCATAAGAACATAAATGACATTTGTTTCTGAGAGCTACAAAGACAGCTCTGTGGTAGGAAGTGTTGATAACCTCCTACTGAGGCACTGCCAAGGGATAAATCTTGGATTTGGTGTGGGGTTTTTGTCTTGGTTGCCGTTTGACCTGTTTTCAAGACAAGAAATGACCTAGGATGAGGAGGAAGATCCTTCCAGCTCTGCACAAGGACATGGTTATTTGTCTGGAGGGTATCCTGGTTATCCCTCTACTGCCTGTGTGGCTTATGGAGGTGCTACTACCACAATGTGCTTCCCAGCAAAATTAGCAGATCTTCACAGAGCTCTGAAATTTGGGCTTGTAGTTACACAGGCGGCCAAAACTCCAAAGATTCCAATTTCCCCACCCCATACCTTTTATTAATGTTATTTCTCTTTTAATTTAGAACAATATAATGACTTGCTGCTTGGCTTAGCTACGAGGCTAAACCTCATTTCCAGGCCATGGTTTGGGCACCCAGAGGCTGTTGGTGGAAAAGATTTTCTGGGACCTTCTCTTGTAGCAACCACACAGAGCTCATGAGTTGGTCTATTGCCATTGCACGAACATGAATGGGATATATTCAGGTGTGTTGGGGGTGGTGATAATTTCTGTATGTATCTACTGAAGTACAGTTTGTTCCTAGTTTTCAGTTCCCTGCTTTTTGAATTAGACACCTATGTGAGTTGCTTTACTCCACATCCCACAATCCCAAAGGCTGTAGAGCTGGAAAACGGAGGGACGAGGAGTGTGTCTGTATATGCAAAGATAACAGAGACACCCAGATGCCTGAAATAGGCAAATTTTTAATTCACTTGCTTTTTTTGCCTGTGAAATGTAGGCTTTAATACATCAGCCACCTGTACTTGGCTTCTAAAATCGGCATTTCAGCTTCTGAAACTGGCACCTGTTTTTTTTGTATATTGGAGCAACCAAATACAAGGTTCAATATCTCTTTTGCATCAGTTGGGTGTATATTCAATTTTGTAAGGACAGGGGTTTTTATTCATGATGTAGACAGGCAGGGTCAAATTTGGCTTTCTAGAAAGACCTGAGAAGTTTTGGGACACAAATCCATCGGTTGTCAGGCACTGGCAGTCTCCATCCAAGAGGCTGTCATGAAGGAGCATAAATTGGATCTGTAATACACAAAACACATCTTTAAAGCCAAACTCAGATATGACTGAAGCATCAACCTGTTTGTTAAAGTTCATTTGGAGAAATATCCCCATGACTCAGCAGTGGCAAATCCAAAATCTAAAGCAGTGTGGAAACAGGCAGCACCACAGAACTGTGTCCTTAACAAGCAAAGCACCAAGAGCAGAAATATTCACTTTGTCTGCTCATCTGATAGACCCGCTTCAACAGGGCCTGCTAAGTTTTAATACTGCTTTTCACAGAGATTAAAACTGTTTATTTAGGATTTTTGTGTTTTAAAGGATTACACATGATGCCAATTGTCAGGCAAGGCTGAGTTCACCCACCTCAGAAGGAGCTTCTGCTTCTTCTTTGGTGTTATCTGGCTGTGAAATGGCATCTGGGCATAGCAGCTACTCACTAATCTGTGAAACCAAGAATGAGAATTGTGTTTAATGGGCCTCTTAAGTAATGCATGTACTCAGGATTTCACACGTTTCTGATTGTGGGCTGCCATGCAGATAATCGTGATTTGCGAAAACGCACTATTGTTATTAGGATTGACTCTTGCTATTATCCATGTTTGTGTGTCACTTATGGTAAAAGCAGGTTTCAAAAAGTAATTCAGGGAAAAGCTTCACAGTTTTGGCCTGCTCTCATTCTTAACCATTGAAGTTAAAATAAGTTCTAGCCACCAAATATTATACCCAGGTCTCAGCATAGGATCAGGCTTATTATAGAATCAGTGTTTGATAGTACAACTGCCCTGGTAAATTCCAAGAGTATACTTCTGTTAGACTGGGGACAGCAGAAGTCAGTGTTCTCCGCACAGCCCTGTATTCATTTTCCATCCCAGCTCACATGCATCCTCTGACTGCCTGCAGCAGTGGGTCTTCATTGCAAAATAAACCCAGCTGTAGATTTGTGCTGAACACTGCTATCCTTTACAGGCTGAGAGGACACTGGTTTATTAAGCAGAGAGCACAGGAGTGCTGTGGCTTATTGTCCACTCAGGGTAACCAGGATGCAGTGAAGGGAAAGTTTTTGTACTTCTTCCGCAGTCTTTAGAGCTTTTATGAAGTCCACACTGTCCTTCCTTGGTTTCACTCATGCAAAGGGGTTCAACTTGGATCTTATCTGAATCTGCCAATAGAATTGAATCATGGTTGTATGTAAAATGCCCCTTGGGAACCAAAAGTACCTCCTCATGTGTCACCCTGTGGGAGGTAGCCCTGGTCCAGCTGTGTCCAGCTGCGTGTTCTCAGAGGACATGCCAAAGAGATGCCCAGGTGTAGCTGGCAGCATTTACTCAAAGTTGAAGATTGTCCTTTAGGGTCATATTAGAGACTGGCACTTGCCTTTGCACAGATAACAAGAAATTTCATATTTAGGATTATCAGATTTTCCAGCTACTCTGCAGAAACAGCTGTCAGCAAATCTGTGACAGCAGATGTTGGAATGTTATTCAGTTACTGTGTGCAAATCTATTGCTCTATCCTCCCCGATTAGACAGTCATTTTCCTATGTGAGATGTACATTAATGCCTTTGGGTATACATGAAAGGATCCACCAGTCCATCCACAGGGTTAGTTAATGAAATCCAATCTCATGTTGTCCTTTGACATCCCAGCCAGAGCTTTAGAGACTGTATTTTCTAGTGCTCAGCCACTAAAACTCAAACTCAGAAGAACCATCAAAGTAGTCTCGTTCCACATGCCTCTTTCTCAGCATCAGTGCTGGTTTAAGTAGATCTCCCAGCTCAGACTTTGAAACTTAACTCTGAAGTGCCCACCTCGAGCAGTGTCTTCTCTCTTTATGATCTGGAAACAAGCAGAGTTGGTCTTGCAAAGAGGAACTCGCTGACCTCCAGCTGGTGATCTTTGGGACTGTATCACAATGCCCCTGTGTCTATCTGTTACATGAATCTAACTCCTGAATGAATTTGTACATAAATGAATCTGTTTTTTTGGATTTGTTCTGTCTGAAAAAGACTTGAAGAAAATACAAAGAATAAAAAAGATGCCTGCTGCCTGACTTGTATACCTCAGAGCAATACCTCATGCAAGGCTGCTGGAACAGTGAATGGAAAGAAGGTATTTATGGCCATGGTTCATCTCATTCTAAAAGAGATGACATGAAGCAATGATGCCTTGGAAGTAGTTCTGTACCTGTAAAGTCAAGGTGACTTATTCAGATATAAAAGTCACATTGCTGACTTCCTTTGGTAAAAAAATTCTGCCTGTGGTGATGATGCAACTGGGTTTAGAAAAATACTGCAGAGAAGCACGCATGCACAAAAAGAAAAAAGAGAAGGAAAGGCTGTATTTATATGGCTCTGTATTTTGTACTCAGTTATTATTAAATGCAAATGCACATTTTTAAAAGCAACCCAGGTCTCTCAATAGAATAATCGGTGTGAGCTGACAGGAAGGGTATACAAAGCAGTGTTTCATAATGTTTGGTGAGGATGCTGTGCAACTTATTGTTTGCTTTTATGTGGAAAGAACTGCCTCTGGAGAGAAAGAGGAGGAAACAAAGCGCAGTAACTATGGTTTCTGAGGAACCCTGTAAGGAAATTAAACAATAACAGTGTAGAAGATCAACAATTCCAGGTAAACATGCCAATATGTTGATTTTCCATGTATGGGAATTTTCATCTTTATATGATTAAACTCGCACAGCTAGTGCTGTGATTAGTGTTCTCCTTCCAAACCAAGTTAAAGATTATCTTCAGCATCTCAGTGTTTGTGGAAGGGATTGATAAGAATTCCGATATTATATTAAAAAAATAAATATTGTTATGATGCCATTCTGGATAGAAAGTTCTCTTCTTTTCAATTTCCATGTGACAATAGGCCAACAAGTCTTTTCTTTTGTTTCAGCAACACCTGGGATAAATCTATGCCACAGAGCAAGAGTCTTGCTATCCCAACATGAACTCCTTTGCACATGCTTGTCGTGGTAACTACTGCACTTCTGCTGACTCTTGGCAGTTTCATCCTACGTTCACATTTGCATTGAGTCAAAAAGCTTTTAACTCCACTGAAAAAACCTCTAGTTTCATCTTCCACACTGCTTCCTTCTTTGTGGTCATTGTGACCAAATAGGTGATTTCCGGCTTGGTTTCTACCCTGAATCTAGGTTTAGAAAACTAGTTTTGCTGAGCTATAAACAGATGTTGCTCTGCTAAAGCACAGCTGCTCATTGTTTATGGTCCTGACAACCTCCTATTTCAGGGATTGTCACTGAGGCACGATCCCATCTCTCTTTAACATAAGCTGTGAACCTACAACAAATGACCATCACAACTCATAAATGCACGGAGTGCTCATAAAATCACAGCTGGAATTCATAAATTGGCCATAGGTGGCCCCTAAACTGTTGCAATGTGCTGGTCTGTCTGCCTTCATGAACGTGCTCCCTACCCCTTTCTCTCCCTTGACCAAATGCTCGCCAGGCAATCACTTCTTTCACACACATGCAGTACTTACACTGAAATTATTTTGCTTCATTCTGGTAAGCTCCCTTGCTTCTCTCTCTTGCATAGAATATGAGATTACCCTGAAGAATAAAAAAAGGAATTAATTGACATTTTAATTAATTACAACTTTTAATTAATATTCACCAGGGTGACAAGTGTTCTGGAATGCAAAACAGGAGTAATTCCTGAGGAGAAAAGGGAAAGGCCCTGCAGTTTGTGTTCAGGTTAAATGAAGACCTTGTAGCTGAATATATGATTATATCAGGTATCTGCTGATTCCATTCAACGCCTAAAACTTTTCCTCGGTTTAAAACAGTGTAAGCAGTTCTTTGTTAAGAATATCAGGGGCTGTGTGCAAGGCTTAGAGGCAAAGTCCACGACTGTGGGCATGGTCCACAGCCTGGACAACTCAATGTCTAAAAGGATGGACATGACAAGTGCCATCTCCTCTTGCTGTTTGCTGTCTGCTTTCTCCATGTGCTGAAGAAACCTGTGTAGGAACACACAGGAGATCTGCAGTTGATGGCTTTGTGGGACCAGAAGAACTCTCCATAGCCACCCACACCGAATCATGCAATAAAATACAGAGCAAGGCTGTGAGGAAGTGTTACATTGATGTGTTGTATTTTATCTGCATACTTGGGGTCCCTTGCTTGAATTGCTATAAAAACTCTCCTGTAATTTCTCCCAAGCATGAACTGTGGCTCTTTGACATTCTCAAGAAAGATGTTTTCCTTTTTATTCACTGATTACAGGGAGGACAAATTCTCCCTGTATCTAATTGAATATTAGCTTTATAATGAAGTTTACATGTTAGTAATGCTTCACTGATTGCAAGGAATAGCTGGTGTTTACAGCTATGTGATCCTGAAGGAAGGGGCAGGGCTGAAATACAGGTCAGATCACGTGTTTGGTAAAAGAAAGAAACCATTATTATCATTATTTTTCTGAGTTTAAACACTTGTAGTCATCTGTGGAAAAAGATGAACTAACAGCAGCAGAGAGCTCCTTGTGCTGCAAATAACCTGTTGGAACACCAGAGCAGTCCATGGGAGAGTCTGAACCTGCTCCTTTGGAGACCATTATTCAGCTTTGCTCTTTTATTGATGGTGGTGATAGTTTCCAAGCTGCCCATGACTTGTACTAATCCTTTGGTGACCTCCAGGTTGTACAAATCTTTTTTGACAAGAGTTAGGCCTACACTCATGTGGTTTGAAGAAAGCTGGAGACCCTTCTTGAGCCTCTCTGCTGTTACTGGTTGTGTGATGTTACCACAGTAAAGAAGGAATAGATTAAGTTAGATTTACCTGTCAGCTAAGCATGACATGTCAGGTCATGCCCTGAGGTACAGAAGACTTGTTGGCTCCTACACCAGGAGGAAAATATGAAGCTAAAATCACTTTGGAGGTGAATGGGGAAAGCAGTCACCAGACCTGATCTTGTGACCCATCTACCACTTCATAAATCAATAAAACCAACTGACTTTAGGATGAAAATACAGACCCCTCTGTCCATCAGCTATGCAAAATCTTACCCTAAATAACAAAATAGTTTACTGCAATCCCATCTTTGCCAGTTTAGTGTCTTCTGCTTCTAAATCAAAGGAAAAAAATCAATGTTAATTTTAAAATATTGCTGGCATTTATCACAGTAATTATTTTAGCCATGTAAAACTCCAGATGCCATAAATAGTGTTGATACTATACATTAAATACTCTCAAGGTACACATTACTGATTCTACAAAACACACATGCAGACAAGGCTGCTCTCTGAGCTCAGCATTTGTTGGGCTCATGCAAAAGTGTCTTAGCACACAATTGCCTCATCAGATTTCTGAAAATGATTGATGTTCCTTGTCAAAAGCAATCCATCTTTATCAGTGACTGTATTTTGGAGGAACAAGCCTGAGCAAACACGCTCACAAGTGGTAATGTGAAAACATGCCTCATTACGGTTACATTTTTCTATTAGTAACTTTTAAAGGTGGGAAAAGTTTACCTCAGGGACTTTGAATTTCCATGGTCTTCAGTCTCCAAGTTCTCAGTCCCCAAAAATCCTATCTCTTTCAGCTCTCACAGATATTGTAGGTATATAACCCATAAACAAATCATTCTGAATTACTCATCATCTTAGAAAATGTTCATCTTAATCTACTGCTGTGGATGTCTGCATCCAAAAGCAATGAAAGGTGTCCGGGTATGTAGGAAAGAAGTCTTTATCAAACACTCCTTGCTAGTATGGCCAGGCTTGTAGAGACAGGTATAGGAAAGTGGAAAGGGCAAGTATTTAGGAACATCAGAAATAAGCTAGAAATTGGTGAGACAGAAAACTGAGATACTTGAAATCAGAAGCTACATATTGTTCAAGGTTACAGGAGTAAAGTGTCACCGTTAATGTAATCATCTGATATATAATATAATCTGTAATACTGCTGATTATGCACACACTTGAGTGGGGTGCACTTCTGTGAACATTAGTAAAGGTAATGTCTCCAAAGAAGATAAGGAGATTTCTGTTTGGATTTGGCTCTGATGTCTTCTTGCAAACAGCCTTCTCTGTCACCTGGACAATGCAGCTGAGGTAATATTCCCTGGGCTTATGCTTCCTGTAGGATTGCCTGTTTATAGGAAGAGGCTGTATAGAGCCTGCATGCAGCAGGAGGTGGCTGCATAGTTGGAAGCAGCAATATACATACATAGTGATGTGTATTGCGTAAAATAGACATTTATCACGCCATTGCTTTTCATTAATAGGAAGAAAGATACTGAAAAATAACTCAAACCAAAGACACAGAATGGAGATAAAGCTGTTTTATAGCACCTCAAAGCATGTGGAAAAATTGCTGCATAGCTGAACTTACTTGGCACTAGGGAAACTATTTGGTGAGCTGCCAGTAAAACTGTAGAAGAGGAAATACTTGTAAGAATACATCCAAACAAGCACTGAGCTTCCTCCCCACAAAAATCAAGGCCAAATAGAGCACTTGAAATCATCATGAACATGTGAAAAATGAGCCCATATTGTCACTAGGAATGATTCAGAAAACAGCTAGAAATAAATCATATTTGTAGGGACCTCATAGCTTCCTACCTCCCAGGGAACTGCTCGGGATTTATTTCTTGAGTATACTGACTGGCGTAGCTGGTAAGAGTTCCCAAAATTCAGCTTGTGTGGCCTGAAGGGTGTGCTCTGTCTGTAATATCATCGTTCTTCCTCATGTTTAACCTAAGAGAAGATTTCATTGCTCATTAACTTCCATTCAGGAGACATGGCTGCATGCTCTGACACAACCTTGGTAAGCTACAATGCAGTACTTTGAAAAGCTGTATGGCTAACCTGACTTCTTAAAAGGATACATATTTTGCTGCAGAAAACTGCTGCAAATTGCTTTCATATGGAAGCATTGACTTAATGTTAATATTTTGTGTCCTATGACCACAGTGTCGTTGTCCTAAGTATATGTACAAATGTTGTTGTTATCATCCTTCTATAGAAAATACTCAGTGGCAGTAAGAATCACATTCAGCCAGCACACTAGAAGGTTTATTGCTGTAGACTTTTTTGATTTTCACTGAAGCTACTGGCTTTTTCCAGATGATGAGCTGACTTCAGAAACAGAAATTAAAAAACTGTACATTTTCACATTATTGAAGATCTTCTGTTACTTTATATTGCATTTCACACCAGGTCTGGGTTTTTTTTTGTTTCCAAAAGTGAAGAATGCCAATATACATTCTGCTCTGTTTCCATTTGCTGTAACTAAGAGTCTTTGGTGATCATCTTTTGCAGCCAGCATTGTTTAAGAACTTGTGGTCATTATGGAAGATAAATGACAGTCCTTAGAGCCCACAGCTGAAGCACACATTAGTCACTAGCAAATGATGTATAAAAAATATTCAGCTTGCAAAAAGATAATGGTGGTTCCTATTTGAAAATGCAGAAAAACGCACATATCTGAAGCACAAGAGTATCTCATCAATATCTCTGTGGGTAGAAAACTAGCCTGTCAAGAATAAAATGTTGAAGAGATAGAGATATTTATGCACTCACAGCACTGATCATAATGATGTAAACTTAAAATATTAGACACAGCAAGTATACAACTTAATTGTTTTTTCCATGCAACCTAAGAATGCTCTAAAAAAATTCAGCTAGGATTGCTCATTCCAGTTCCCTGACTCCAGTGGTCCTGCCTTTCCCCATTTCACTGTTATCCATAAATTTAATAGTCATTCTTGTTTTAACCTTTCACTAATGGCAAAGTAAGTCCTTCACTCCCTCCAGTGCTGGAGTTAAGGACTGGGACTTGCAGGGAGGGAATCCCAGAGGACAGAAGTCTGTCTTGGTGACTGGCATTATCAGGACTGTATCAGTATCTGCAAGGTGGAATGCAGTCACTTTGTGGCTGCACAATTCTCTGGCCCTCTTCTCCCAGATGGTGACTCCCAGATGAGACATCACCTCTGAATTACACAGAAAATCTCATTGTTGTCCCAGAACATGGAAATTCTGCTGTTTCTTTGGTGTGGATATTAGGTGCAGTTATCCTCTTTCAGGGCTTCAGCCTCCAGGCTCTGGATAGCACCAGACTTTGCTGAGTGAATGATATTGCAAGCCCAGGCTGTTGGGGTGTGATGGTTGAAGACCTGTGGTGGAGAAGGCAGCTGACTGCCAAGACAGTGGCATAAATTTCTAGACAGTAGGTTAGATCATTATGGGCCCGTTTTCCTTGCCTTTCATTCCTGGCTCCTTTGACCTACCTAATGAAGGACCTTTTCTGTATGGTTTGTCAATAGGGCTGAACTGACTTGCTGCTGCTGCTACTGGCAGAGTCAGTCCTACTCCACTTCCCCTACTCCTAGGCTTAGAGCTGTGGCCTTGCCTCCTGCTTTGTGCTACATCTACTGTTTCTCTGACGCTTCACTGAGCCAATTCAACTTGCTCATCTAGAGTGAATTATAAAGATATAAAGATTTTATATATACATAGATATGTAAATTAACTGGCTTTTTAACCTCCTTAATTTTTTTGCCAGTTATGTAAGATCAGAAAGAGATCCTCTGAGGACCAGAGCAAGTGAAGTGAAACAGCAGGAGAATGGAAAGGAGAATGTGGGAAAAGAAGTGATGGGTTTGAGAGAGCAGGACCACCCCTTCAAAAGGCAGTGAACCATTTAAAGGGCACAGCTGTGCTTTTGAACAGTCATTTAAGTATACAGGTACAACACAGGGAAACATAGCATGAAGCTGGGAGAGCCAGCAGGAGGGCAGATAGATTTTGCTATTGCTGTAAAGGGCAGTCCAGTACATACCTGAAAGGTTGGAATTTAGATCTAGAGGGAAAATTGATAAATTTGGGTAATTTACTTTTTCATTAGTAGCTACAAATTCTGCTGGAAACAAGAAAAGTGGCAGTGACACTTATTGAGTGTCACAGATGTCAGAGAAAGATTCTTGCATTTATTCCCTACCAACACATAGAGACAATATAAGCTCCTTCACAGGAGCCATTTCTCTGTGTGTGATGCTCTCTGTCACTGCGCAGCTACTGAATGATCTCAGATAAATATGCACCTTTAGTTCCTTCCTGACACTCTTTGCTTCGGAGAGCAAACAACACCACAACCTAAAGAGTTATATACTCCTTGTTTTTCAGGAAAATCCTGTAAGATGCAACAGGAAGAACTGATCTAGAGATATGGACACCAGTAAATGATACATGTTGGTCAGTCAGATGCTGCCCAGCTACTTGAAACAGGACCTGGGGTCTTCGGCTGCTCTCAGGTACACTTGAACAGTCTATTGAAGCTGTTGGGTTGTAGCAAAGGTAACTGTCTCTCAGTGCTTTTTATTCATCCTTTAAAGAGGCAGTGTTGGAGATTGGAATTTTGTGACTTGGTCCTTTCACGAACCAATATAGCCCATGAGAATACAGAGATACTTAACAGAAAGGAAGCCTGGAGAATTTGCCTGCTTTCTGCCTTATCCCATGTGGTCTGCACTTGTGGAGATAGGTTAGTTTAATTCCCTCAGCATAACAGAAAACTGGCACTGGTACACTGAAGCAACAAATTGAACCTGCTCACCCTCTGACCTGTTTGGCTCTTCCATAATGAAAAGCAGTCAAATTCAGCATGTTGCAACTTTATTATTAGAAAAGAGAGAGAAATCTCTTTAGCAACACTTTATTTACTTCAGAAGTAACCTTGAGTTGTCATCTGGAGGGGAATATGTTCTCCCCTGTATCCACTTCACATTTCCCTTGCTTCCAAGGTTCAAATTCAAGGCAGTTTCTGCTGCTTGGGGAGAAACAATAGTGTGTTGCTGAATGCTTGGTTAAGATATTTATAGGTACACATTTAGAGCCAAAGGCGCTTGCATCTTACAAATGCTGTTACATTATGTTTTCTAGACACAAAGAACAGTTACATGTTTTCAGTTTGAAATGTTTTTAGTTGAATCAGATACAACGCCATAGAAAATGCAAAGTCAAACTCACCCAGAGGCAGCTTGCTGAGCATTCTCCATATGTACCGTGCTGCAGGAACAATGAGAGCAAAACTGCTGCTTTTCTATGGGTATAAGAAGGGACTTTAGTAAGTCAGTCCCATACTGGGAGGTGTAGTTACCTCACAGCTGCCTATTAGAGCAGGTTGGGAAAGGGTTCTCACTCTCATTCTATTCTGAAACAGTTCGTAACCAAAGTCTCTGAAGTTTGCATTGAAAATGGGGAAGATGAGGAAGATTCTGGAGATGCAAAGCTCTTGTTCATATATCTTCCTCTGTCTCCTGGATGAGAGGATTTACTGCCACACTGATGGGGAATCTGGGTTGAAACAGTCTTTGAGGCTCTTTCTTTGCGTGAAAGGTTTTTGTATTTGTGCTCTGCATCCTGTATAAATAGCAAGAGAAATAGAAAAAATGGCAAATAGAGCAACAATAAAATAGACTGTAACTCTTTAGCATAGAAAACAGATGACTGACTGATGTCTACGCACCTGGGTTACCCTATATAAAACAAACAAAACCCCCAGTTATGTCAGCTGGGAGATATTTTCCATTGAATGTATCATTGTGGCTTGAGTAATGTGGTCCCTTTCACAGACAGTTGACTAAAGAGATTAAAAAAACTTTATTCAACATAAGGCTTAGCCAAGAAAAATTAATGCTGAAATAGTTTTAAATGTTTCATACGTGGAGGTGAAGTCCAGCTATGTACTGTTATGGGGGGAATAGAAACACACAGTCAGGATGATAAGAGAAACGGAAGCCCAGTCAGTTTTTAAAGTTTGTGTCTATGGTCAATATGATTTTATGAGGCAAATTATCTATTGCACATCTCCAGAAGTTGGCCCTTAGCCATTGACAGCCCTTTTAGCTTATATATTTTTCCATCCTTCCCCTTTCTTCTCCTTTTATGGAAGAGAAAAACCAAAAAACTCTGAAAAGTTTGGTTAAGGAGACAGCACACGGGATGCTGGAAGACTCCTGTGGTGAAGCAGATTTAATGGCCAAGGAAGAACTCTGTAAAGAGATGTTTTACAGAGGTTTCTGTCCCTCTCCACTCACAATGAATCTCTACTGGGGTGGTTGGAAGAGAAGAAAAAACTCATCTAAAGGACCCTGTCCAAACTTCACTAAACACACTGGGGAAAAGACAAAGTTTATGAACTTAGGCAAATGGCTTAGCCTATAATCACTGGCTGGAAATTCAGAAGTGATAAGGGAGACAGTGGCTTTTGGAAAATTATGTCCTGTAAAATGTTGGAAGTTGAGGCTAATCAGAGTTACGCCTCCCTTTGGAAGTGAGTCATTTGTACTTTCGCTCTAGAACTAAAACCAAGGCTAACTTTGGCTTTTGGTGGATGTTTGCCAACAGTGATGAATAGGCTATATATTTGTTTTAAAACATTTCCAGGATCACAGCTTAGAAATAGCAGTGGAGAAAAGAGGCAGGCTTTACTCGAATAAATAAACCCCTGAAGTCCAATTTGTCATTTGAATGAATTATATCAATTGACCAATGTTTTGGAATTTTGCATGCTTGGTTTTGACAATTTTTGCCTCCAAATTACACCCTACACTGGAGGAGTTATCACTAGGTTGAAACCCCTGAGTTACATCAGCAAAGCAGCACTACTCGCAACACATTTTTCTTAACAGCTTCTGTTGCAAAGTCAAACAAAGCGATACAGTTGAAGGCTGACAGGGGAAAGAAAAGCAATGCAAACAGCCTCTGCTGTACACAGGCTATCTATTGAGCACAAGCCCAATCTTCTCCCAGTGGTCAGGAATTAACATCACAGCAACAAAATGCAGGGCGTTTTCTTCTAATTCATTCAGATGGCTTCTCACTCAAAGCTGTTAGATTTCAGGAATCCCATTTCTGCCTGCTTAATTATCCCCTGGCACTGAGCAGGAGCTCTTCAGGGGAGTAAGTAATCCCACTGCTGTCTGGGCATCTAACAGCTCCCTCTCTTGCAATGCCTGGGTCACTAGGGAACTGCTTCTTTACAACTAGTTCCTTCCCTTGATTTATTTTTAAAAGTATATTGATAACCTGAAAGCCTAAATCACTGCAGAAAAACAAGAAAGAGTGTGAAGCTGCTTGGGTTTGAAGTTGCCCTTCTGGTGCACTGGAAGGAGCAGCTGGCAATTCATGTGAGGGGGAGCACCCTTGCAAGGTAGCCCTCAGAAAGCAAAAAGAGAGTGAATTAGGAAGTTCTAATTGTGAAACACCATAAAATATCCCTGAGGGTGGACTTGGTTTATGCTTTCCTATCTCTGAGTCCTCTGCTGTCTCCACATTGGGTGTTTGCAGCAGTAGGATGATGATTCTGAGAGCTGGCATATGCTGGAAGACTGACATCCATGTTTGCTAGTGGAACTGGCAGCATCCCCCCTGCTCTCAGGTGATGAGAGTGGAGGTCTTGTCATGGGTCCATGTGTTTGGAAAAAAATGTGTTTCCCTTGCATTTGGGCACTGAAGGTCAGAGCTTGTTCTCAGTGACTGAAGTGCAAATCCCAGATAGCTGCTTTGACATTGAGGCATGTCTGTGTATGTGTATGGGAGACTGTTTTTACACCAGTGGGAGAGGTATTAGAGAATGTGACATCTTCTATTAAAACTGTTTGGAAGCTGTTGGCTCAGGAGAAGACTGGCTTTAGCGGGCTCTAAAGATTGTTATTAGTACATACATATATCTTAAACTGCAGCTGTACTCAGAAAATTGGCTTTAATAATAGCAATATGTCTCTGCATTCCTCTGGTTGCCATATGAGATGCTGTGTGTTCCCAAGGATATGTTTGAGTTTTTCCTCCCTAATTTCCAGCACTAGAAATTCAATCTCAGGTCTGAGAGCAAACCACACCCTCGCCTTCTCACATATCGTCACTAATAATAAACTCTGAAGATCAAAGTGTGCCCTATGTGACACCTCTACAACCACTTTATCTTAGAATCATAGAATAGTTAGGGTTGGTAAGGACCTTAAGATCATCTAGTTCCAACCCCTCTGCCATAAGCAGGGACACCTCACATCTTCCCTCTGTATGGTGAAGTCCTGCCAACACTTGTGTCATGGATGCTTGAGAAAGGGTTGAACCTGGATTGCTCTGTGTTGTGTCTTCCCTGACAGAGAACAAAAGCAAGAGGGAAACAATTACTTTCAAAATGATTTTCAAAAAGGATGGGGTGGGGATGTGATCACATGTAGTATCACCTTCCTGTTGCTAGATGCAATACTGCATTGGTGTCACTCATCTGTTGAGAAGGTGCTGATCTTGCCTTTGCAGATAAGGTGTGTACTTCAGTGCACCTGGACTGACAAATGTCAATGCCTGCTGATCCTGACAAGTCTCTTTTAGGTATGCAGAATAGTGGAAGCTAACTGTGAAGCCTCTGAGCCGTGCCTTTAAACCATGACTTTAAACTCCAGTGACAGTCTCTCAGGCTGCAACACATTCTCTGCTTCTGACACCGCTTTCTGGGTCCAAAATAAACCGACTCAGAAAGCAGGCTAAAACACACAAATTATACAGAGTGCTTAAGCAGCTGACAAGTGTTTGACACGACCTGCTCAAATGTAAGCATTCCTTGAAACAGGTCCAGTGGGCAGACAGGGCTGTGCTTGCGACAGCAGGGGTTGCAAACCAGGTGCATGATGCCCTGCAGCTCTGATATGTGCTTGGAAAGCCATGCAGCTTGAAAGGATGCACATGCTGTGCTGGCTGTGGGTCTCAGCCCTCATCTTGCTGGCACCAAAGCTGTGCCTAGCCTTCGATGTAAATTTAATCTTGTTAGGAGCTAATGGAGTGAGGAATTTAACACACCTTTTTCCTCTCTGTAGATGAGAGCCATATGGCTCCCAACTCTCACAACGTTCCTTGATCTGAAGATGAATGAGTATTGACATATGTTTTCTGAAGTAATTAAAAAAGTGATCATAAACATAGCCTGACTCACTGAAAGTAGAATGTGTTACCAGAGGATCCACTTCCAGCAGCAGGACAGGATCTTTTGAGAAAATTAAGGAATGGGAATTAGAAAACTCCTTAGAGACTGCCAAATGCATTCCAAGTGAGAGTTAGATTGCAGCATTATAACTCTTTTTTGCATATTCGTGCAAGACAGATTTGATGAGATTCAGGGAAGTCTGTTTGTACATTGTCACTATGAAGAACCTGTGCAGATTAGCTTTGCTGGAGGCAGCTACTGACAATTGAAGTCAAACCAGCCCTAAAGAGGCATCTACCTCTGTGGTCCCAAATGTAGGTAGAAGTGCAACAGTTTGTGTTCAGCATTGAGAAGGAGGGGACTGAGAAGACAAAAGGAGATTTGGTTTGTGTAAATCACGTTAGCCTAAAGCACTCTCAGGAGAGTTTTAATTAAAACCTTTTGAGGTGTTTGAATTCTTTTATGGTATGGACAGAAGCAGCTTCTGCAGCTCAGCTGGGGTGAAGTAACTCACGGGGCTAGGGGAAAGCAGTTACATATCTGAGCCCTAAGAAACGCCAATTGTTGAACTAGAGCTAAATATCAGGGATGTCTGAGAATTTCCCTGGAAAATATCTGAGCACTGGAGAGTCCTGGAGACAGAGGAGCAATCTCTAAGGCTGGAGGAAAAGGTTTTATGTGCCTCTTACAAGAGCTGTACTTCACAGACTCCCTCTCCCATCCCATTTCCCATCATTTGTCAGAGTCCTGGCCAGCTCACCCGGGCATATTTGTTCCCTTTCTCCAACGTTATTTATGTTCCAATTGCATCCTTTCTGACTCCCCAGTGCGATGGTGGTGTGTCCCATCCATTCAGTCTGACAAAATGTAAACCCAACACCTTTCACTGAATTTTTTGCCTTATGTTTTTTAGGGGAAGTTGCCAGAAGCCTTGAAATCTTGAAGTTCTGCTGCCCAACAAACAACACCATAAAGAGAAAAAAAATTATATCATAGAATAAATGTTAGTAAACTAAACTACAAAAGGCGAACTTGAACACTGATGAATTAATAATAACTAATAATATCAAGTATAGAAGGACTGCATCTCAGAAAATACAATATTGATAAATGTACAGGGGATTTTCAAGGTTTCAAAATGACAGTTACCAGTTGATGCTCATGAATATTACCAGACAGACATTCTTTGAGTGGTTAAAGGCACTTGTTGTTTATGACTGGAAAATTCTAGACAAGGTATGGTGACTTCTCCAAATTAATGATATATTAATAAGAAAAAAAAGAAAGAAGCAAACTTTTAAAACCAGATTGACATCAGTAAAAATACCCTCTGAATTTCAAATATATCGATTCAAATTCAATGTTTTGCTTGATGCTGTCTGCTACTTTAAATTATTTTCTGCATATTTTTGAGAACAGAAGGTTGTTTAAAATTACTTTTCTAGAGAATTTCCCAACATGTTGTAGGTCAACAGGAAAACAGAATAAAAGACAGATTTTATATAAGTCATTCATTGCAAATACTTTACAATAGAGTAACAGAACAGATTTAGATTTTATGCCCCTCTAGGTCATGATATATTACTGTCTGCAAGTCCTTTCCCATTCTCTAGACATTCACGCCTCTGTAAAATGCCTTGGAAAGAAAGTGAGTAATAAACAAAGTCTTGATGTCCAGGCACTGTCAAATGGATGGAGAAAAAAATGCGACAAATATAAATGTAAACTCCATACTGCCATGTAATAGTAGGGCATAATTTGCATAAATATTGTTTGCAAAGAGCAATTAGCACTTCATTTACATTCAGTGAAGTAGCAATTTGCACATTTTCAGGAAACAATTTCTTCACCCATATGTGCAAATTCTGTGTGCCGCAATTGACACGCTAATAAAAAGATGTTAATAGACCAATTTTTTTTTACTTTCTATCACAGTGTACTGAAATATTGATTCCCTCTCCTGAAATATCGATTCCGTGGGCTATTTGTAAACGCAGGAAAATGCAGATCTGAATTTTTAAAACTTGCTTTGAAAAAAAAAATCAAAATTAATTTCAGATGTCTGCAGCCTTTGTGCTCCTTGAGTGGTATTTTAATGGGTATTTGTGTTGGAGAAATATAATAAATGTTATTAAAAAACATTAGCAAATTCAGTCTCCTATTCTGCAGTAACAATGAGTACATTTGCATATTGCAATATAAAAATAATACAGTCCCTTTTCTCGTGTTAATATAGCACTCAATTCGCCATTAAATGCTAATAAAAATACTTCACATTTACATAGGATTTTTTTCTGAATGCATAAACTTCCTAATTAAAAGTCAAATTTTATACTTACTGGAGGTATAGAGTATTTTTTTAAACAACAGAATTTACGTGGGAGTTGGTCAGCAAAAGAATAACTCCATGAGTTCGGCCAGCTATTGTCAATGGACACTTCTGAACTTTACAGCAAGAGAAGTTGCTGTTAAGTGTATTTTTTTAGATCTCCTTCAGCACTAACAATTGTTCTGTTTGTTGTGTTTCCTTCTCAATTTTGTCATTTCTGTCATGCATTGGGGGAAAGCTCAGGATCAGAGATCCCACGGAAGTTCATTGCACTGTGGTTGGTAGCTATCGAAGGAGTGGAGAGAAATCTTTTTAGCAGATTATTGATTTTGGTAGTGTTTCATTTCTCCATTCTCAGTCCAAGCTCCCTAGAAAGGGTTATTTTTGAAGGCTGTTGAGTTGCCCATTCTGAAGAGGGGTAGGCATTAGGATTTAATGGCAGAGGAGGATTTATACAGACAGGAATTCCCTTGCCAAGCAAGCTGGACACAGTCCACCTCTGCTCTGCTAGCCATGAAGCAACATGTTCTGTCTAGTAGGTCCAGCATCTCCTAGGAGCAGATTCACAGATGAAGGTATTAGCTAAATTTGTCCTTTTCCTATGGCAAGCCCAGAGTGCAGATAGAGTCAAATGGATCTGTTGCCGTTGGCTTAGAGATGGTGCTAGTGTGACATCCAAACATCACAAGTTACTTCTAAAAAATCTTGCTCATACTGTGCATTTTAGTAAAAGGCATTATTTATCAATGTTGTTGATCAATCAGAAGGAAAATGAACACCAAATATGACAAGGAACAGCAACCCCTCCCAAAATACCTGTTTTACATGCTTATTAAATAATTGTTACAGTAATGAGCTCATATTCCCTGTCTTTTCATCTCTGCCACAAGATAAGGTATCACTATTGTTGCACCCAGCAGTGTGACATCCAGATCTATTTTGATGTCTCATTATTGCTGTTGTTGTCTTTTTACTTTGCAAATCACAGATCTATATTTCATCTCCTATGTCAAGTATTCAAAGCTCTGCTTTGATCAATGTAAAATGCATGTGCTCCTGACACAAGGTGGGACCTCTGATTGAACCTACAAAGCAGTTAATTTTGAGCTCACATGTGAATGTCTGATTTGCTAATCATTATATTACTGTATTTCTATTTATCCTTTTTTCTTCTCTCTCCCCAACATCCTGCAGAACCTTTGATGATCTCGTGAGAACTCACTTGGAGTATTGTGTGCAGTTCTGGTGTCCTCAACGTCAAAAGGACATGGAACTGTTGGAACAAGTCCAGAGGAGGCCACGAGGATGATCAAGGGACTGGAGCATCTCCCATACGAAGACAGGCTGAGAGAGTTGGGACTGTTCAGCCTGGAGAAGAGAAGGCTGCGTGGAGACCTCCTAGCAGCCTTCCAGTATCTGAAGGGGGCCTATAGGGATGCTGGGGAGGGACTCTTCATTAGGGACTGTAGTGACAGGACAAGGGGTAATGGGTTCAAACTTAAACAGGGGAGGTTTAGATTGGATCTAAGGAAGAAATTCTTTCCTGTTCGAGTGATGAGGCACTGGAATGGGTTGCCCAAGGAAGTTATGAGTGCTCCATCCCTGCCAGTGTTCAAGGCTAGGTTAGACAAAGCCCTGGGTGACATGGTTTAGTGTGAAGTGTCCCTGCTTATGGCAGGGGGGTTGGAACTAGATGATCTTAAGGTCCTTTCCAACCCTAACTATTCTATGATTCTATGCCCTTGGCAATAATGATGCATAACACAGCTGTGTCTCTATTATGCAATAAATTCTGAGGACCTCAGATTTTACTCAAGCAGTGGGTGTTATCCTCCCTGTAGAGACCTTTAAATACAAAGTCCACCACATCATTTTATAACTGATCCTTGCACATTGCAAACAAATTATACCCTATAATAAGAAGGGGAATAAATAGTTGAACCTTTAACGTTTCTGAAGCCTCAGCAGGACTACAATTTGCAAACACCTCATAGCATTACAAGAGCTGCTAACAACAAGAAAGCAGTAACAACATTTGGGAGTCTTCTGACCTTCAGAAAGCCAAAGGGTTTCTTGTTTTCAAATCCAAATAAATCTATCTGATTTTCTGTTGACTATCTACAACTAATGCCAGTGACAGCACTTGATGCATATGTGACATTCATTCACAGGATAAATTGGGGCCAGTCTGTGGGTTAGCTGCAGGTGCTTTTGGCTTGGACTGAAATATGAAAATGGAGCCCTGCAAAACCACCTGGCTCATACAATTTCATCTGCTGAGTTGAAAACTGCACCAAGCCAGGAATACGATGATGATCTGGGGCTCTTCTTTTTTATTTATTTCCATTTCTTTCTCAGTAGCCTCAAGAGATGATGGTACCAGGTCAGATCTCCCACTGGCTGTGATTAGGTTAATACCAGTGCCTTCAACTGGGGAGCTGAGCTGAAGAGCATTTGTCTCTATCTCACATATGAGAAATGTGACTAATGAGGCCACAATACACTCTGGAGCTATTTGGGGGCCAGAGTAATCTCATTTCTCTCTAAGTCTTTCTATCATGTATTTTATTGGGGCTGGTTGTGTGCTTTCACAGCTACCTGCATAATGTGCATTTTGGTGGTGGGACTTTACTCAGGTTGATGGTCTTTATGATGCTAAGTACAGGCTGATGTGATTGTGTAGTACTACAAGACTGTTGTACTTTACCCTTAATCTATGGCTCCAGGATCAGTTTAAGTCCATTTGCCCCCCTTATAGCTTCATTATCTCACTGGCAGTAGAAAAGCCCTATCTTAATGTTTTGGGTTCTTTTTTGTTCATCAGAGGTAAATAATCACCATGAGGTTCCTCCTGTTTCCAGGAATTAAGGATGTGACTCTCTGTTCTGATTTATTCACTTTTAAGACATAGTTTAATTTTACAAACTGTCTTTTTCCTCAGTCTTTGTATTTATTTTTGGCAGGAGCAGTTGCCTGCAGCATGAGCATTGAAGTCTAGCTCAGTGTTAATAGTTGTCAGAGAAAATGAAGAGGCTATTTCTCACATCAGACTTTCACCCTGGATGACAAATGCTAGTTTGAGCAGATTAAAAATCAATGCATGGTACAATATGTCACACATAAAGCAACTCCATATTATTAATTGGCACGCTACCCATTAGCTGCTCTTAGTATACGTCTGTGTGAGTGGAACAGAAACTGGTAAAGACAGGTAAGTCAAAACCTCCTTTGGTGTAAAGTAGCGCAGTGTCATTGGAACTAATTGAGATGTGCTGACTTGTAGCACCCAGTTACTTGGACAGGAGCTTGAGATGCTATTTTTCTTTTTCTTTTAAATGTTATTCAACATATATTTAATTAGAATGAAGAGCAGAGGTACTCGGTCATATGTCTCCCTCTGCAAACTAAACCTTTAAACTCACAGTAACTCATTTAAAACCCTGCTATGGTTTACAGAGGGATTTTTTTCCTTCCTTGGTTTTTAGCTGTCTTTGTGGTGGATCCTTGATTGCTGCCCTTAAGAATTACCCAGGGAAATGACTTGATCTTATGGCACAATTTCCTTAGTGTATACACATACAATGGTTTTACAAAGAAAAGCAATACTAGCGAAGGCTGAAGTTCTTTTTCAAGGTCATATTAGGCCTGGGAAATGTTTGCGGGATATTCAAGAAAAAAACCCCAGAACATCTATTTCAAAAGGCTGAGAGTTGGAGCAGCACTGCTGCAAGTGCTGGGCACCCTGTACGCCAGGCTCTGGGCATCAGACTGAAAAGAGTCAATCACCAATAAAGGCCCGAGGATAAAACAGTGCAGAGGTCTTCTCCCAAATTTCTGCTAGATATCTGCATGTTGTAAGAATTACCCCTGTTGAACACACCTTCCTGCAAGAGGTAGAAACAGAGAAGGGGATGTGGATGACACACTGGCTGGCGCAGTTGCAGCCTTGCCTGCTGATTCTGCTGCATGCCTCTCATGCTACAGAGCAGACAGGGACATCAGAAAGACACGAAGGATAGCCTTATTATCAAGGGAAATAGTGCCTCCCAGTAATTACCCAGGCAGAAAAAAAAACAGTTGAAATAGAGCAGAACACTGCAAAGAAGTTCATTACATTCATGCCAGGGGCTTTTGGATGCTGAATGTCTGTAAGTACAGAAAGCACAAAACGTAAAGTGCATAGTTTTGAGCAGATCCAGTGCTGTTCAGATGCAGAAGACCTCAGTGACTGCTTGACTTCTGGATCTGGAGATATTGCAGTCTTTAACTGTCACAGGTTAAACCGTGGATGTAAGAAATTGATGTAATATGTAATGACCCCATTTAATCTAAAGTGGGGCAGAGTTACATTTATCCTCAGGCTGGAATTTGATTGCTCAGACTCCATGGTTCTTAATTTGCTGATCTCTCTTCTGTCATCTTTTTTCCTCCCTTTCATTCCTCTTATTCTTTTAAGCAGTCTCCAGCTCTCCCATGCTTTTCTGACATCATTTTGGTGCCAGAAGAAAATATTTGTTCAGTCCTGAAGCTTGTTTTTTTGATGCACTCTTCACCTGGGATCAGAGCCTTGCTAGAGTTTGGCCTGCCCTTGTCGCTACCTCTGTCCTCCTTAAAAGAGAACAGGAGAGCCAGCTGAGCAGATAATGTGCCTTTTGGAGCCGTGTCCCTGCCGGCTGTTACAGCTCACACAGGCAGCAGGGTGCTGTGTGGAGTCTGACATGCACTAGTCACTCAGAGCTTAGGGTTAAAGATGCTCTGAAAAGCTCAAGCATCTGTTTTGTTTTTTTCCTATTAATTTATATTTTCACCAAGGCCTGGCCTTCTTCAATGCAGGATGGGAATAGGTTTGAATTTTTTGGTTTTTTTTTCTTTGGGTATCAAAATACAGAGGTTATTCTAACTGGACACATTAATGCCATTCAGTTGCTTCCGGGTAACTGCTCCATTAATGTCTGTCAGCATGGCACCTTCTCCACTCATAACCTTCTCACAGACAAGACAGCTTTCCTTGCAGAGTGGAGATACTTAAACAACAACCCCACAAGTTGTCAAGATGTTGCTGGATGAGATGCCCTGAGACATTCGTGACACAATGGTATCTGTGAAGAAATGCAGATATGACAGGTGGCTGACAGCTGGGTACTTTGTCTGTAATTCCTCTGAACTACTGGCTGGCACCTTCTTAAAGATAGTGATTACCATGAGAAACCTCTCCCAAAAAGTAGTACTTGCAGTAACTATTTTAAAATGGGACGTGGGATGCCTGTATCCCTTCTGATATTTTAAGAGGACAAATAACATAGGTCAAGACTTGTGGAATAATAATTATGGATTAATATAATAATAAAACAGACTGGAGATTCTACATAAAATAGACCACAGAGCCTGGGGCAAACTGCGTTTTCTAAACTGTTTGGTAAAATGGGCTGAAGCAGCTGTTTGAGCTCAAGTAAATCACGGAGAAGTTACTTTTGAGTGACTGAAGGGCTAGCTCAAAAGCAGTCATTTGGACTGGTTTTCTCTGCCCAGAATACAAATATATTGCTCCCTTGGTGTCTTTCTGCAGAGATACTGCTGTGACTGCCTCCTCTCAAGGGAAACAGCACATTACTGCTATCAAGATGGTAGCCACCTTCTAGGCATGCTGCCATTATTTTTCTCAGACCACAGAAATGATATGTCCAAGGTAACCCAAATATGTAAGTAAATGAAGTTGCTCACAAAAATGTTTTTGCCTGAATAATTAATTCATCAGCAAAATTTCCCATAATAAAACATGTCCTAATGAGCTATCAGGAGGAGAGGAAATTCATCACTTACCTCACAAATATCAACTTGAGAGCACTGTTCGTGTCAGATGGTATAATTAATGACTTGAGAGGGAGTGTGGAACAACAAAGCCAAAACCACAGTTCCCATCAGTCATTCCACATCAGTCCAACTCATACAGTGTTACTTGATCTACAGAGGATTATCCAGGCAGCTAGATGGAGATATGGGGCTGAAGGGAATATGGGCAAATACAGTACATCTGATCTTGATTTATCCAGGTTAGTTTTATGCTTATCACTGAGAGGCAATGGCAGTTGATCATGTAGCTTGTTTTATTTTGGTCTTTGGTTTGTTTGTTTTGTTTTTTGTTTTTGGTGTTTGGTTGTTTTGGGGTTTTTTTTCAGAGAAAAAGAATTTACAAACTTGGGACTTCACCCTCCCTGATGCTGAGCAAGCTGCCTTCAATCCCATGTCAGCACATGGGTCTCTATGGGGTTTCTTCCCTGTGGGAGATGGGAACAGAAGTTCCCATTCAGAAAGCCTGGGCAAGCCCCATCTGAGCTGCAGGCAGGAGTTCTGGGATGTCGTGTTCAAGATGCGGTGGGTCATGGTGGGGCTGCAGTAAGAAGACATCTGAACTGTGCTCCAAGGACAGCCAGCAGCTGATGCTTGGTTTAGAAAAGAATTCAGGATTCTGGCATGTGCACAGTGATCGTTTTGTGACTGTAACCTCTCAGCAATCTGCTGTTCAGGGACTTCCTGACATGAAGGTTACTTCCCAGCTCTGTGTTTAGGAGTCCTTGATGGCCTTTTCCCCTTTAGTTTCTATAATCTCTTTTTGAACTGGCACTTATTTTTGGCCTCTGCAGTGTCCTGTGATGAGTGCCACCAAGTAATTACTGTGCTGTGGGGCATCTCTTCCTGTGTTTCAGAATTTCTGCCTGGCCTGTGTACTTGATATCCTCCATTCCCTGTGATATAAGAAAAAATAAATAAATATTCACCTTGTCTATCTACCCCTATTTAAAAGTTCTTTGTAAAACACCATCAAGTTTACTCCACTAAAGCAGCTGTGTATTTTAGAGGCTAAGTTCCAGTCCAGGGTTTACTTGAGAGAAGGGTATAAGAAATCCAGGCAGCTGCCAAAAAAATGATGCCTGACAGGTTTGATTTCTACCTCTTTGCTCACTCCACTGTGTGGTTGCTCCATCTACCCAAGTACTACACTTCAGTAGCTGTCAGCCTGCTATATGCAGCTCTTTTATATGTCTGTTAACATCTGCAAACATCTAACTGTATTTTCTGAATCTCTCTGATAAATGCTCCCTTGAGTTTGTTCATCAGCAAAGACAATTTTACATGCTCTGCAAGTGACCCTCATGTTTCCCCTCTGCAATAGCCCTCCTGAAACATAGCCCTGTGGTAGCTGGTGGTAAGATCTGAGCATGGGGCTTGCCCGAGGCAAAGCACCGTTGGCATCTGTTATCCCTTTTTGTGGGCTCCAATGTAAGCAATAACTGAGATTTTATGTGATGTTGACCTCTCAAGTTAACTTCAGAGAGCATTATCTGGCAAATCTGATGTGTCAGGTTTCAAAGAAAATAGTTTTTCAGATTAATCCAGGTCTGATTTCCTTCCAGATAAAGGACGAAACCCTTTGGGAACCCAGCACTTTGTGGAGGCAAGGTTAAGAGCAATAAACTTCCCTTCTTTCCAGACTGAAATATCAGCAGAATCTTTTCTGTTAGGAGCGCACGTTTATCCACACGGGGTCAGGTCAATGCTCTCTAACTCATCTTGCAAAATTGAAATACAATTTTTGATTATCAGAGTTGGGTAAAGATCAGAAAAATGGCCTGACATATTACATGCATATATATTGACACAAGATTTTATTCAAGAAGCAGGTTCTGCAAAAAACCTGTTTCCCTGTATGGATACAGCAAGATTTAAAGATAATATTCATTACATATGGTTTAGAATGCAGATAAATTAATGTCTTTTCTGGGAATCCCTCCCATGCCTGCCTCAGGACTGTATTTGAAACCTCTCGAAGGAGGTGATTCTGCCCCTCTACTCTGCTCTCATGAGAACTCACTTGGAGTATTGTGTGCAGTTCTGGTGTCCTCAACATCAAAAGGACATGGAGCTGTTGGAACAAGTCCAGAGGAGGCCACGAGGATGATCAGGGGACTGGAGCATCTGCCATATGAAGACAGGCTGAGAAAGTTGGGGCTGTTCAGCCTGGGGAAGAGAAGGCTGCGTGAAGACCTCCTAGCAGCCTTCCAGTATCTGAAGGGGGCCTATAGGGATGCTGGGGAGGGACTCTTCATTAGGGACTGTAGTAGGGTCCCTACCCTACTACAGGGTAAGAAAAGAATTTCTTCCTTATATNAAGAGAAGGCGAAGACCTCCTAGCAGCCTTCCAGTATCTGAAGGGGGCCTATAGGGATGCTGGGGAGGGACTCTTCATTAGGGACTGTAGTAGGGTCCCTACCCTACTACAGGGTAAGAAAAGAATTTCTTCCTTATATCCAATCTAAACCTCTCCTGTTTAAGTTTGAACCCGTTACCCCTTGTCCTGTCACTACAGTCCCTAATGAAGAGTCCCTCCCCAGCATCCCTATAGGCCCCCTTCAGATACTGGAAGGCTGCTAGGAGGTCTTCACGCAGCCTTCTCTTCCCCAGGCTGAACAGCCCCAACTTTCTCAGCCTGTCTTCATATGGCAGATGCTCCAGTCCCCTGATCATCCTCGTGGCCTCCTCTGGACTTGTTCCAACAGCTCCATGTCCTTTTTATGTTGAGGACACCAGAACTGCACACAATACTCCAGGTGAGGTCTCACGAGAGCAGAGTAGATGGGCAGGATCATCTCCTTCGACCTGCTGGTCACTCTCCTTTTGATGCAGCCCAGGATACATGAATTGCTGTGTCTTGCATCAAAAAGAGGATTCATGTTTAGATGGAAAGATGAAATTGTGGTTGAGGGGAAACTCAAAATTGGCATCAATTTCATTTGGATTTTTGTGCTGGGAGGTGGGTAACTGAGAACAAGTCACATTCCTCTCACCTTTTGCTTTCTTATATCCTAGCCATGCAGTTTGAGCCTTACATCTGAGGGGTTGCTCTGATGTCTTTCTGAGAATGGTCCCTAGCAGTGCAGAGAGAGGTGAATGCTTGTCTCAGGGAATCAAGTAAGTAGCAAGTGTCCCTGCCCTGCACATACCATTGCTGTGCTGATCTGTTCTCAGCTTGAAGTCCAGCTGGAGCTCAGTTATTTTCTTTCACTCCTACTACGTCTGCTAGCCAGGACACAGTGCAGGTGCTCCCAACCCTGGGCAGCCCCTAACTGACACCAAGATCAACAAAAGATAGAAAGTTATTCGAATTTTGCTCTTGCTACCACTTGCAATACATTGCTGGGAGGATGACTAGGTGCGTTAAGAACAAATCCACTCAGCCTGCAGATCCTGGGGTGGCTGTGCACCCTGTCTCTTACTGCCATCACCTGAGGTTGGTGGCCAGAGTTTTAGAAACTGGGGCCAAAACTTGCTGGGATCCAGCAGCCAGGGGGAAGGTTTGTTTCTGATTTTTTTTTTTTTTTTTGGGGGGGGGG
>NDXB01011893.1:107072-145911 GCA_002631895.1 Agapornis roseicollis
TTTTTTTTTTTTTTTTTTTTTTTTTTTTTTTTTGGTTTTTTTTTTTTTTTGTTTTTTTTTTTTTTTTTTTTTTTTTTTTTTTTTTTTTTTTAGCTACTGCAGTGAAGGGCTGCATGTCACCAACACTGGTGACATCAGTGTCGTATGTCATTAGGGGGAAAGCCCACTGTGGTACCCAGCCCTGCTGGGGAGGCACAGGCTGATTTAACCCCTGAGAGCCGGGGTATATCAGCGGCCAAATTTTCCCGATGAAGGGGGGTTTCCCCACAACATTCTTTCCTTTCTGCTTCCCGCGAGAGCCCTAAAACCATCAATAGGGGCAGCTCGGGCAGCGGGAGAGGTAGCAGCTGTATTCGGAGGCAGTGCATTGCACTGCGCATCCTCCCTCCCCACCCCCTACTGCTTCAGGCTTCCTCCCTTCATCCCACTATCCGCCCCCTCCCCAGCATCCCTTCCTCCCGCATCCCTTCCTCCTGCATCCCTCCCTCCTGCATCCCTTCCTCCGCATCCCTCCCTCCTTCCTTCCCTCCCTCCGTCTGCCTGCGCAGAGCCGCGGACATGGCGCTCAGCAATTTCCTCTTCGCTCAGTGCATCTGCTACTTCCTGGCCTTCCTCTTCAGCTTCATCGTGGTGGTGCCCCTCTCCGAGAATGGCAACGACTTCCACGGCCGGTGCCTGCTCTTCACCGAGGGCATGTGGCTCAACGCTAACCTGACGGTGGAGAGGCAGCGTTTCACTGTACAAGAGTGGGGGCCCGAGGCTGCCTGCCGCTTCAGCATCTTCACCGGGCTCCTCTCCCTCCTGCTGGCCACAGTGCAGGCTTGGAGGACCCTCTTCTTCCTCTGCAAAGGGCATGAGGAGTAAGTATCCCTGGGGAAGGCAGGGTGTGCCCATCCCTCCTGCAGGCTGGGGCAAGTGGGAGCATCCTGGGTGTGAAGCACTGGGCTTTGCACCATCCAGCTTATCCTGCTCCCTAGGGGCTTGGGCTTAGTCAGTGTATTGCCTGTGTCTGTCTGCACACACATACCACGTACATTCCCACCTGTGCCCAGGGCCCTCTCTGGATGATGTTCCACTACATGGGTTTTGGGTAGGGGGACAGATTCATTGCTTTGCACCCTCTGACCTTTAGCAGTCTGGGGCAGCATCTGGCCAGCAAAGCTGTGATGGGCATGGAGCATGTCTGGGGTCTTGGGGTGATGCTGGAGGCTGGGGCTGGCAGGTGTCTCCTGACTGTGGTCCCACTACACATCCCTGTAAAAGGGGGCCTTCCCAAGATGTGTATCAGGTGTGTGAAAAACCTTGAAACAGTATGGTTTTATGGGCGGGAGGGGAGGGGAGGGCAGAAGGAAGAAGTTGGTGGTCCCCCTCTATTTTTTTCCTGCTTTCGTGGTGGACATGGCAACTATTGCAGAGAACAACCATTGCTTGGTTACGGCACGGGAGCAGTGTTGAGCACTCCCTGCAGCAGCCGCAGGGCTGCACTGGCATCTGGGTACTGTGCTCAGGCAAACCAAGGGGCACCGGATCCCAGCTGGAATAGAGACTTGGTGGTCCACGAAGCAGCTTGAGACCTCTGTGCTCTGTGCTTGCCTCTCTGGAGGCCTATCCTACCACCTTGGGTAGAGCCCCTGACACAGGTAACCCAGCCTGTGGGTGCTATGGAACCAGGGCCCTTCAAGCATCCAGCTGCACAAAAATAGGAAGGCAGGGGCATGCACTGGTGGCTGGCTAGACTAGGAAAGTTATTTCCCCATGGTTTAAGGAAAATGCCAAAGGCAAATCACTTGTGTCCAGATCTATTTGTCCTAGAGGTTTGCTGGGTCAGTGGCTGTTATTCACATCTGGGCTTGTACAACACTGATGTTGGTAATATCAGGAACTGTGTAGCAGTGTTGTCTCTCTGGCTCTTTCTGACCACCTTCAAGCTGCCTAATGACAAAATATGATGTAAGTATAGACTAGAAACTTATTTCCATATTAGAAATTACCTTACAAGTTCTAAACAGAACCATGTACATTTGAATTCAGCTTCCTCAGGTGACCAGACATCTATAGAGGATTAGTTAAATCCAGATGCTTTTTTTTCGGTTTTGTAGTTCAGAACTAGTTCATTTTTGGAAGAAATCAGCAGTAAAAATCTCGTAATAGTGAAAATTGGATCAGATATTTGGCCTACTTCTAGACGTGGCTATTTATTTCAGAACTGTTCAGAAGGCCCCTGAAAATAGTTCCAGAGACAAAGCAAGTTGGCATGAGATAACCATAGGAATCACAGAATGGTAAAACAAGATGAGAAAGAAGCTGCTTGAAAACAGCATTTTCATAGTAAGATAGAAGGTCTGTCTTGTACCAGATATGCTGCTGTCTGTCAAGCAGGATTCTGTTCTGATTTTAGACAGCCATTTGTTAATGCTTCAAATGGGAATAAAACCAGGTCTGTTTGGATGTAGAGCTAAATGTGAGCTACTCACCAAAAACGAAAAATGCCATTTCTGATTAGTTGAGGTAGTTGAAGATGAATCACAATGACATCACTGCTGAATCCTATTGAGCAGGACCACTGCTGCTGGGCCAGCCCCAGGGTGAGCTGTACAGAGGCAGTCAGGATTGGCACCCTATACATCCTAGCAAGGTGGCCAATCTTCATATGAACGATTGCTGCTAAAAATCCTTCTTGAAAAGGTCTCAATACCCCTTGCCTCCAGGACAGACAGAGCTCAAGTTCCTTGCAGGAGTAGAAAACCAAGCGCTAGCTGCCAGTCATGCTCTGGGCCTGGGACTATTTAGCTCAGCTGAAAGGTAGTAAGTACAACTCAGATACTTCACTGCCAGGAATGCAAAGCACCTTCTACTTTGACTCTAAGCATTTATTACTACAGGGCATTCATTCAGTCTGGAATGCGTAGCTTAAAATTCTGATCTAAGAAGAAAAATAGGTGAGGAAGAGAGCCAGTTCAGCAGAGTTCTCTACTAGGATGCCTTGGCCTTATGAGTCTTTAGCACACAGTGATGTTTACTGATTGCCAAGTACAAATCAAGCCCTGCTTTGGCAGTGGAAGGTCAGATTCTGGACCCTGGCATCTCTTCCGCTGCAGAGTAGGAAGCAGAGGGAGGACTAGAGGTCCTGGTCTTGTGATGATCCACTGAATAATCCTAGTAACTGTTCTTTTTCCAGAGCTCTTACTAATTCTGATGTCAGCTCTGTTTTTATTCAGTGGACATCTCAAGTCTTTTCTGACTCTCAGGCCACCATACCATGTTGAGGTGCACACAGTGGATATGGTCTTAGCAACACTTGGGATGAAATCCAGGCTAGGCTACCCCTCTAAAGCCACATCAAAACAGGAACATTACCCCACTGGTGACTGTTTCATTTTAAAGAAATTCTCCTTATATGCCTCACCATGTACAAAATAGGATTGTCTAGCCCAAAACATTCCTAGGATTCAAACACTGACTCAGAAATCAGCTTTTCATTTAATGAGCTACCACGGAAAAGAAATTGCTGTTTGTTTTGTTTTGTTTTAATCCGTGGTGAGTAGACTCCTTCTATCCCCAGCATAATGAAAGTGGCACTGGTGGGAAATTCATCATATTCATCCTTACCACCTAACCTGGATAGGATGACCTGCCTCCTGGAGATGCCAGTCTTTCTCCAACCTAGAGCAGATGTCCAGTTTTTAGGTAATGGGACTTTCCAAGTGCCACGTAGGGCAGTTTCAAGTAGAGAAGGGCTTGGTCAGATGGATGAAAAAAAGGATTAGAAAGTTTTCAGTAGCTAGAATTAAGTAGGGGGAAGTTAAAGAGTGAGGTTGGAATTCCCTGGCCTTATGGGACCACTGTAAGCATCCTACCACATACCACTTCCAACACAGCATGTACCTAGAACTAGCCCTGCTTGGGCAGATTTAACAGGGCTGAGGTGAACTGACATTCAGCTGCCAGAAATAACACCAAAGCCAGAGAAGTTCCAGGAGAAGCTGGCCTGCTCTGCAAACTGCCCACAAAATTGAGATTGTTCTCCTGTGATGACAGTACCTTGTGTTACATTGCTTAAAATGATTATAGCTATGAGTACTGCTTTTTTACTTTTAGTTTCCTTCTCCTAGGGAATTTTTGTCCCAGTTATCATAAGGACATAATTAGTCATGCAATAATTTTAGCTCCACTTACTATATAATTTAAGTTAATGACATTTGTTTTAAAAATGGTGATTTTCATCATTACAGCTAACAAAAGCCGTGCTGTGTATAAACAATCACAACTTATTTTATGTATTTAAAGTAACATCCTCTTAAGATGAAAAGAATTATCAAAATCAAAAGCACTTATATATAAAGATAATGTGACTCAAAATAATAAGCTGTAGTTTTTCAATGTATTAGGTGTTTTTAATTAAAGCAGATGTGTTTCAAATGGAAACTGGTATCTGTGCTCAGGGTAGGCTGCTTAGAGAGACTGCTGATGTTGTGTTTCAGCTGTTTATGAGTTACATTTTTCTTCCTTTTTATTGCAGCTCTTTCTTTTATGCCTTCCTGAATCTGCTGATCAGCGCCTTTGTGGTGTTTATCACATTTATTGCTAGCACTATAGTGAGTGTAGGATTTAACATGTGGTGTGATGCAATTACCGAAAAAGGAAGCATGCCAAACAGGTTAGTATTGAAGAATACATTTTCTCCTTTTTCTTTTTTTGCTTCATATATGCACAAATGAACAGTGGTGTTACAAACTGTACTTATTGCATGCAAGGTGAGCGAGGGGGAGAAGGCATCTGTAATGTCCAAATCCAAATTTCTTTCAACTGGAACAAACCCCCCTGACTATATTTATTTACATATTGCTTTTAGTACCCCACAAAGAAAAGTAGGCTTCCCTGGAATTTCATGGTCTCTTTCAGATTCATTATTTTATGCAAAAGAAATCCAGTAGCCCAAAATGTTTTGTTTCCATAGGAGAGCTAGATTTGGAAATGCTCTAAGAAGAGGCGGAGTGTGATCTTGTAAGCAGGGCAGGGGACTTGGAATCAGGGTGTCTGGCTTGCTGTCCTGGCTCTACCAGCAACCCACTGTGTGACAGCATCCTGCTTGTGCCCTAGTGCACTGTCATCCAAAATTTGATGTGAAGATGCTAGCCTCGTAAAGGTGCTGTGAATGCCCTGAGAGCCACAGAATTGAAAGTACTTTGTAAGTGTCAACAGATTGCTGATACCTCCTTACAGTGCACAAAATGTGCAGCTCCTAAAATGGTCTGCTGTATCCAACGATGCTTATGATCTGTATAAGAAACAGGATAAGTTGAAGTAGGTTTTTTCCTATCAAACAAATAACAATGAAGAGAGAGGGGAAAGTGACATTTTATGTCATATGATATTAAGTAAACATATTACTTAAAGCATACATTTATGTTGCATATTGTCATATGTTGTAAAATGCCATAGTAAATGTTCTGTTTAGGGCCGCAACGATTAATCGAATTATTCGAATATTCGGTTAAAAATTCAATTGCAAAAAATGCCTAATCGAATATTCGGATAAGAACCCAAGATGACCGACAGCACTGAAAAGGAGAGAGAAGAGGCTGCAGAAATCAACCAAGAGCTAGAGACACAACCTCAAAATCCCGGGAATTTTTTCACACCAGTAAAAGTCCAAGTTATTTGTAAAATCTGTAGGCAGCCTCTATCTTACCATCAGAGTATCATCTCCTTGCTGGAGCATCCGAAACAAAAACACCCACACAATCCCTTCTTCCGAGGCTTTTCCTGATGAAGTCAAAAGGTAATGGAGGCTCATACGCTTTGTTTCATTGAGGGGTGAAGCAACCAATGTGGTGATGCCAGATATGTATAAGTGGGAGGCTTGGAGATAGTGGGCGAAGAGGGTTTTAAGAGTACTGTTTTCATAATAACTATTACAATTCCACTTATGGAAAATTGATGTTATCCCTTACATAATTATACATTAGTTTTTTATAAAGAAAGTAATTACATGCCTCTTTTAGCCTAGTTTTAGAGAAGACTGGCAAGCAAACTGGTTACTGTGATAACTTAAATATCATTTGATGGAATATTGCTGTTGTGACAGAAACAGATTTAAGATGTTGCTTTCTTTTGCATGTGGTTTACCTGTTTGGAATCTCTGAAATAATTTTCTTTTTTTTCCCCTCCAAATGCCTTCCTTGGGTAGCTGTGAAGAATTACAGGATATAGATCTTGAACTGAACTTAGAGAACTCTGCTTTCTATGACCAGTTTGCTATTGCACAGGTAGGTCAGACTAGGTCATAGTTCTTTTCCAGTTCATTTGCCACTTACTCATTGATCTGGGATTGCTGACTTTCCATTCCTCTGAAACCAATGAGAATGTTTCCATTGATTTCAGTAAGAGCTGAATCAGGATGATGGTGATAGGCACATTTGCATTCTAAATTCAAACAAGAATTCTCTAACAAGAAGCCATGCCTAAAAATTCAAGGTCCATGCAGTTGAAGGAGAGTTAGCATATCACAGGATGGATCAGTCCAAGGCATTGAATGTGGCTCCCTACATCAATCCCTATCTCTCCAAGATGCTGCTGGATAGAGCAGGCCAGCTCCACCCAGATTCAGCCACTAAATTCCACAAACAACCAAATGTGAAGAATCTGGAAGCATAACAGCTCCAGAAAAACACCATTTGGCTTTAAAAGCTGAACCTGGTAATATCAAAGTGAATCTTGATTGTGACTGAAGAAAGGCCGAAGTCAAATTCTGCATCAGTTTTCTGATATCTAGGGTATGGTAATCAGAGTTGGATGAAGAGACAAGAATGGGTTTGCTTCTGCAGGGCAAATAAGATTCTTTGAAATGGTGGAAATAAAAACTCAAGAATAGACTAGACTTACAGGCTAAAGCAAACATTTCCTTATAAGTGCAATAATTTCCTACTTCAGGCTTTATTTAAAAGCAGTGTCTGTCCCTGTATCTGCCATGTTTCCTCTATTTGGATGCTTCCAGCACATCAGAATGGCTCTGGGATTTTTACTGAATTTGGTTAAATCCAAGTAAGTTCTTTCATATCAAAGGTGCTGAGAAGACCACATCAGTAGAAGATATCTGAATGCCTATAAGATAATATTTCATGAATGAAGTGGTGCTTAAGATATGAATGTAAAGCTTCTGATTCTCCAGATACAGTCATATAAAGCCAAATTAATATATTCTTATTTCCAGAGTTTGTAGAATAATTTGAAAGTATTTTTTACTGGTGAACTGAGATAATTATAAACATGGGCAGAAGTAAGAGAACTTCCAAAGTGTGTAAGATATATAGGAACATAAACTTCCTTCAAAAAATAGTGTCTCTTGCTTATCTAAATGGACTATTGGAGTACACAGCTGTATTACTGTCTGGAAATGTTTAAATATTTGTATTCTTTTAATTAAAAATTCCTTATATCAAAACTGAAATACTGTGATTCAATTAATGCTTCCTTGCTAGAGGCATCATAGAATTAAAATGCAATTTCTGCCAGATGAGCTTCCTCTGAGTCAGGGGTGCCAACATTTATGTGCCTGAACCAATGAAATTGCAATTATCTCTATGAAGTTAAGCAAGAGAGACTAAGTTAGTGATGGGACTTATTGCAGATCTGAGACTTTAAGCCCATGTCTCTAATGCCAGACATACGTGAGCCACCAGGCATTTGGATTCACTGTAGTGGGTTACTCTTGCTCTCAGAGTTCATACTGAATCTGTTACCCCAGAATGAAAAGGTTTTATTTGTAAAATTTTCTCAACACTATTTTGAGTATAAATACCTTAACAGTAACACTTCTGCAGGGGCGGTGGGAGGCCTGAGGGGCTTGGGAACACAGTTTTGGAAAATACCTCAAATCATATTGCAATTCTAAAGTAACAAAAGTGAAATAATCCCAAGAATTTTGGGCTGGCCAGAATGCTGGGTATGGGAAGGTCAGTGGATGAGCCTCATTTATACCTATTTGTTTTTTCTTTATTGTACTTAGTACTTTTTTGTTTCAGTTTTTCTAGTATGTAAGAATTTCCTTTAAGCAAGGAATAATCTGTTTGGAGGAACAGTAGGGTTAGGACCTCACTGGGTGTGATTGGTGTGGCTCTATGGAGTCTGGTCCAGCTGAGATTTTGATATTCACCTGTACATTTGACTTTGTTTTTACAATACAGTACTGATCTGATTATAATTTCTTTTTTATTCTAGTTTGGTCTCTGGGCTGCCTGGCTGACTTGGCTGGGAATTACCATTCTGGCTTTCCTGAAGGTTTATCACAACTACAGACAGGAGGACCTGCTAGATAGCCTGATTCATGAGAAGGAGCTGTTGCTAGGAAGATCTTCTTCACGATCCTCTTTGCAAGATGAGAAAAGTGGCATGATTTGAAATGTAAGCAAATTTCCAGGGCAGGATCTAGATTTTAATATTCAGTAGTGTGAGCTGAAGTTGAATCAGGGTATTAAGTGTTGGAGAACTTTTGTTTCCTGAAGAGATGTACTTGAGAATCACCCACTTCCTCCACGAGAAACTGTTGGCAGAAATATTCATATTATAATACAGACACTGTAACCTGCTCTTGCCAGCAGAGCTCCTACTGCCTTTTGGGGTGGGGGCCATTTCTGTGAACTGAGCTGGCAATAATAGGCTACAGAGCCCAGGATATTTCTTCAAACTATTCTGTAACAACAGTTGTCACTGTGGCGTGTCCGGTCCCTCTTCTCTCCCTCTCCTTCCTTTTGCCAGTAAAGCCACCCCTATTCTCACCCTGTTTTGCACAATTGCAGCTCTGGTCCAGGTACAGACTCTCACTGTCTCTGCTTTTGATATATGTATGATGCAGTGCTGACAAACCTATTGCTCTTGCTCTGATTTTTAGTTCATTTAAAACATAGAGAACTGTCTTCCTGACTTGATATTTAATATGGGACAATGTTAATGAATTTCATGAAACCACTATCTTCTTACAGTATCTGTCAAATACTGTATTAGTAGGATGGATGGTGGAGAATTTTTGTGCTTTTTTTTTTCTTAGATTTTGGCATGACCGACATTTGTTATGACTCCTGAAGTATAGTGTACCTAGCAATTGCTGAAGCTTGCATACTAAGAAATTAGGCTGAACAGCTAGTATTAATGCTTGTGCATTTATAAATGTAACTTGGTCCCTAACATTGTATACTATTCAGTTTTGAATATTAGAATTTGCTTGTGATATTTATTTCATATGGGGTATGCAAAATCACTATAAACATTTGCATTGTAGGTATCTCTATATGTCTATAAATACAGCAAGGAGCTTGAACAGCTGAGTTATTTTATACGTAGTTCAGTGTTGAATAGTTCCATTTTCCCCACTCGTGGGCAGGAGTTCCAAAGCTGATGAATTTTGTTGTGAAAAAGAGCCATTACTTATACAAAGCTCACTAATGGCTTTGTTGTCGCTTTCAGTTCTGCTTGGCTAGCACTTCATCAAATAAAGTGGATGGTTGAGATGAGAAGAAGATCTGGTAATTAAAAGTGACTCAGATGAGAGTGGGATTTGCATGGCAGGGAAGTGAAGTTGCACTAGAGCTAGACAGTTATCCCCTGGTGTACATCACACTGAAGACTCCGATTCGGCAGTTGAATTAAGCTGAAGAAGATTTTTTGGGAGTACACTGATACTGCCTGTGGAAACTGTTAGAGTTGAAACTGAATTTAGGGCAACACAGGTACAAACCATGCACAACTGTATTACCTCTTAAGTAAGAAGGAATTAAGTACTGGCTTAAACATTTGGTTGAAACAGAATTTGAAATCATAGCAGATCCCTGAATTAGTAAGCATTTTTGGCCATGAGATCTAACATTATATTTAACAGGCAAAGTTTTCTTATAGATTTAGGGAAAAAAATCTCCATAGGCTCTAAGCAGGAGCCAGCCCTGTAAACATGACTTAAAGCCCTAACTGGGCATAGCTGTCTGTAGAGAGATCTTGTTTTTCAGCATGACTTCTGCCCACATAGGAATGAAATTCCTTTGAAAGCTTTACAGCGTGGCTTTTGCGTAGTTGTGAATTGTCATCAGAGGAGGAGTTCCTGGAGAGGGAGTCAGAGATCAAGTTAGTTAACGCCAATTTAAAATTCAGAGATCAGGACTGCTGTAGTGCCTTTATTTATTCATTTGGTCAAATAAGTGATAGATTCCTGCAGGTACCTAATCCCTTTAATAAGGCATGGCCTTCCCCTTCATTCCCTGCAGAAGAGCTCAGGTCCTGAAAGTCAGCCTGTTTTCTGTGTTTCGTCAAACATAACTCAAAACATTTGCATAGCTCAAAAGTTGTTTCTCCAACTATAAAAAACACTACTTCTCCTTCCAGTCTCACTTTGAATTTAAGATTAACCAGTGGTGTTTCTTCCCACAAATTACTTCAGCACATACCTTGCTCCTCACACGGAACCATGCTGCTGCTTTATGTATTTTATGGATGTGTCAAGTCAGGCTTTTAGGCTGAAGTAACATGTGGGTTGGGACCACCATTCCTGGTCTTGACTGGAGGTTTGAAGAACCAAGAGGCAGAAGGTAACAAGTGTTTCTTCCTCATCCTTACTCTGAGATACCAGGGCTCAAGCCTTGTCTCTGGTTCTGAGGAGGAAGAAGATGCTCCTCCTTAATGAGGTTGTCTGGAGCTCATGGTTTTTTCTACCTCTTTTTTCTCCTGTCTCAGGTTCTTTTCTTTTCCACTTCCATGAGAAGCAGCAAATATTGATTTGGGGGTTTTATCTTGCTGACTTTTGTGGTTATCATTTTCACTAATGTTTGCCACTATGACTCTATCTCACTGACACTATCGTCATTGTTATGCAGCTCAAAAGACAAAAGTGGGATCTTCAAAGCACCTGGGGCAGCCAAATCCCACCTTATAGTAAAGACCAATAGGAATGAAACACTTCAGCCTTTGGAAAATCCAGTCAAACACAAGCATGTGTACAGACTCACCTGTTAATCTGGCATCAAAGCTTAGCCTAATTAATTTACATGGTGAATTCTTCTAACCCCAGTTGCATTATAGTGCCCATGAATGCAATAATCTTGGCAGTTGAAGTTGGCATGTAAACTGAAAAGAGGCTGAAGACCTTCTTTGAATCCCACGTGCAGCTTGATCTATTTTTTGCAGCTTCCCTCACTTGACAAGGTGGGGTGAGGCTAGCACCCAGCTCACAAGGATGAATGATACTTAAAAGTAAGGCTGTTTTGGAGGGAAGACCCTGTGCAGGTGAGAAGGCAAAGGGCGTATGGAGAAGCTCTCTGGCTAACTCAAAGTAAGGAAAGGTATTGTGCAGTGTTCAGTTATTGAATCCGCTTGGGCTTTTTTGTTTGTGTTTAGCTTTCTGCATTCTCTTCTCCTAAAGCTTGGACACTCAGACCTCAGCCCAACATGGTAATAACCAGGTTGAAAATGTGTTACAATAGCAGTATTATTTATAAACACATGCATAAATAGATACCTATGATTGTTGCTGTTAGTCATCCATTGCCAACCAGCACAGTGTGTGGCTGCAGTAGGGGTTTCTCTGAGTTAAATGTTGCATTTCTGTGATATTTCAGGGTCATTTTAATTTTCCATCTCCCAAAGCAGACCTCTGGGAGCACTCTGGAAAGAGTGTTTAAAGAACTAGAACCCTGTGTAGTATTTATACTTGTGTTTGTTTATTGTTACAAGATAGAAGGGGAAAAAACATTGGGTTTGAACATCTTTGGGCTAACAGGAATCCTGTCTGTATTCAGATCCTAAATCTGTGCCTCAGACATCTTCCTTTGCTGATGGAAATAGCCCATTTTTATCTCATTGGAATGTTAGCTTTGGAGACCACAAATGTCCTTTTTTTATGTTTAAGCAATCTGAGAAGAGAGGCAGGTTTTGCCTGGCTAGTTTCCATACCTGACATGGTGAGAAAATGCTCATATAGCTTCATGATACTGAAACGGCTTTAGAAATATTTCTGTTTATGGTCCTAATGCCTTAAATTGCATGTTTCTATTTTTGTCCTCCATGGGAATGAGGAAAACTAACCTGAGCTGTACTTCAGTATACATAGATATGTACCTAAAAGTTTTTATTTTTGAAAGGACAAAATGACAATAATTTATGAAGCTAACAACTAAATAGAAAACAGCCCTTTGAGGTACTCCTGACACAGAAGGGAAAAACACAACTACACTCTCTCAGAAAACTTAACATTTGTTTCTAGAAGCGAGACAGCAATTTACTTCATATATAGCAAGTGCTGCTTATTTCAGTGCAGGCATGTTATTGATAGTCTCTTTCCATTCTGTTGTTGGGAAGAGTATTTACATAGCAATGCTTTCTCTTCTTTTTTCCATGCCAAAGAGTACAATTGAACTGCTATTGCAAACACAGATTAATGTGAATGTATTCACCTGAGTTCTTCAACTTTTCTACCTCTCGTAGCTACTCTAACTTCTTGAAGTGTCAATAATGTCAAAACTGACCATAGTCAAAAGAACTGAATCCCTGTGAGAGTTTAAATCCTATTTTCTTAGATAGGTAAAGGAATTAGGATTAAACACTTATTAGTTTCCTGTCAGATCCTTGTTCCTAAAAAACGGACATATGCACCCAACAAGGGTGAATAGCACTTTGATGTGTCATAGGATGATTCTTTTTAAATTCTTTTTTCTCACCAAAACAAACAGCCAGCAACTGTGATTTGTTAGATGTGGAAGGTTGTATGTTACCTGAAATGTTGCATTTCACAGGGGTGACAGAAAGTGGTGAGCTACTTGTTAAAACGCCTGTAACTGTCCATCCCCACCCCCTGCCACTCTGCTGTAACTGTGAGGCACAGATTTAATCTCCCCCTCTGCCCCGGGGGATACAAGCCTCTGTCCGCACAGCAAATGCTGCTACCATGTTGTTATCCTGGATCCCCCTCAAATCCTCATATTAAAGCTATTCTACTTGGCTTGAAATGCCTGAATAGCAGTGTTTTACCCTGGTGTAACTGGTGTTTATCAAGGAGATAAAGTACTTGGCAGTAAGAGCTGCACACTGAATTAGTTCAAATTTTTTGTACATGCTGAAAACCCAGTTTGAGAAGTTTTATTCCCCCTTTCCATTTGATGGTGTTTTAAAGTGAGGGTTGAGAGAATCTGTCAGGAAGTGGGACTGAAGATTCTTTGATACTGAAGATTCTTTGTTACTGTCTCAGGTGATTTCTCACACAGGTGGGTGAGCAGTCCTGTGACAAAATTGCTCTCTATTTACTTCTTGTTTTCCCCTTGTTTCCACCAAGGTTTGGATGATAACCCCATTTTGTATGCAGGTTCTGAAGAGTATTTATGAATGTAAGAAAAATTGTAGCTCCTATGTAAAATAAATAAGAACAAGTGTTACAGATTTCCCTTGTTCTCAGTTGGGCTCTCTGGAGTATGACGTTAAGCCCTTCCCTTTACATAAGCCAGGCCTGATTCAGATGACATGTTGCTCTAGGAGGCTACCAAGGCTGGTGCCAGCAGACCCTCAAGGAACATGGTAGAGCTAGACGAGCGCTATGTTAAGGCACGGAAATATTTTATAATCATCTCTCATGATATCCCACATAACACGTTCCAGAGTCTTCAACCTCTCACTCCTGCAGCAGAGGGAATTATTATTTTCCCTATTAACACTGTGAAGTCCAATAGTTTGTCTCTGAGATACAGCATATCTTACTGTAACACAGAGGATCTCGATTGCACCAGTTAATCCATTCCACTTTCTAGGCTGCTGCAACAGCTTTAACCATCATTGTTAACAGAGTGTTCTACATTTGACTTTAAAATGTGCTAGCTATCTCCTTATTAAAACACAGTTTGCTGGATTTGAAAGCAGTCCTTTTGCTAAATGACACCTCTGTGCTGAACAGCATCCTTCCAGGAGAAGGACTATGACACTGATGGCCTCAGCCAGTGCAGACTGATAGTATCAAACGAATTCTGGTCAAATACCCTCTGAATAAAACTATTGCTGTCTTTCAGCCTGAGTTGCACAATTGTGGTACAGCCCTAGGAGGTTTTTTTAAGTTTTATAAACAAAGCGAAACAACAATAAACTCCAACAGTTCCACTGACACCTCCTTCCCCTGGTTCCTTCAATTGCCAAAACCATTCCTGCAGCCTTCACAGAGGGTTTTATCACCATCAAGCTGATCAAGCCTTATTTCTCACATCTCTTTTTTTCTGAGGACAAGGATTGCTGAGGGGACTGGAGAGTGCCATGAATCAGAACAGAAACAGGTAGTGAGGAGAACTGTCAGCACATTTCCTATGAGGGATTTTGGCTTTCAGGCTGTGATATGAGGGACCTATCATGGCACTGCCTATTGCTTACTACCTGCACATATGGCTTCACAAACTGCAGAGCACCTCATTGTTGGCTTAAACTCTGCTGCCGGAGAGAGCTACCTGTGTCAGCTGTGCAGATACCTATTGCAAAGGTGCTGGCATTGCCATCAGGTTTGGAGGGATTGCTTTTTAAACCTTTTCTTTCCGTGTTGAGAGATCCAGATACCCTACGGCTGGCCATTTGCCCTGGGTAGCTCATGGCTTGTGTGGGGAAGGAAAGGCTGTTCCCAAGTCTCCTAGACTTACTGCTTTTGAAAGTAGTTCATTGAAATCCATTGTTTTAAAAGGTTTGGGAGTTTTGTGTGATACCACCTGCAAAGATCTGAAGCAGATCTGGTTTGCTTATGTCAGTGCAGCCTCTCTGAAATGTATGTCCTGTGATTTATGTATTTGTGAGCTACTGTCTCTTCTTATATCCATGTGGGAAAAGCTTTATATAAAGAGGTCCTTGTGTAAGAGGTACTTGGGGACAAAACTAATGACTTTTCATGACTTTGTTTTTAACTACTGAAAGCAGTAGAGGGGCAGATCCTCTGCTGATTTACATAGCTTAGCTTCGTGAGCCGTGTTGAAGCCACACCAGTCCACACAAGCTGAGGGTATAGCCTGGTCTGTTTCGAATATTATCTCTGTTGATTTGTATGGTCTTTTGCAGTGTAAAGACTGCTGATTTGGAGCTTTAATTGCATGCATTTGACAAAATCAGAACCGGAGTGAGGTTTACTATTGTTTTGATATCGTCTCAAAAGGGAAGCTTTTTACTAGCATTTTAATATAACCCTTTGTAAACGCTTGGCAAATAAAAATTCTGAATCCAATCCTTCTGCTAATGGAGTCACTGAAAAAGCTTCCTTTGGCTTTACTAGGAGCTGGAGTGGGTTCAATATAAGTGATACACTCTTGTGTTACTGAATCAATGTGTTTTATAGATGGATGCTTTTTGCTGGGCAGTACATTGGCTTTTTATGATTTGGTGATACACAAATAAATTGTTTGAAAAGTTAATATTTCTGTGCCTTTTTTTAATGAAGGTGAATTTAAATTATTACAATGTGAGATAAAAAAATTGTTCTCAAAGTCAGAGGTAGTGTCTTAGTTCATGTATTCATTCCCCAACATCTCTATGCTACAGCTTGTATAGTCAAGGATATGGCCAACCATCCTAAGCTGCCTGAGTCCTTTTAGTACCATGTTCCAGCAGTGAACCATAATTCCATATGAGGCAGGGAGAAGATGCTCCCATATCAACATGTGGCTGGAAGCAGCTTGTTATCAAATATAAAGAGGGACCAGAGGCTTCATGGACAGGCTCATATTCTAAATGACAACTGGTTAATTTTCTTCATGTAGCATCAGCCTTTCTTGTCAGAAGTGGGCCTAAAGGTCCCCAATAGCTATCATGGAGCACTATCATATTAGTTTCCTGAGTTATCCCTTGGGGGCAGCTGGTAACACCCTTTTCTTGTCACATGCTCCCAGCCCTTCTGCTTGATTCAAAGTGGCAAAAAGCAGAAATTACAGTTAAAATTGCTGCTATGGGATTCTTCTGCTCCATTAACTTGTTTCCAGACTAGCAGCATTGGAGAGATGAGGGGAGGGAGTGGGAGTAGAAGCAGTCTTTGGGGCAGTGTTTTAACAGTTGCTGATGCTGAGAGCTTTGAAAGGTTAAAGTAAAAAAATCTAGTGTCATCTCTCTGTGTCCTTTTTTATCTCCTCTAATCATACGGGTATGAATATTCCTGCTAGTGCAATCAGGTGCTGTTGATGTGGTGAGCCTGCCTAAAGAGGGTGTTGGCAGCTGCCCTCCATTTGTGCTGCAGGAATATATTGAACACTCTAAAAACAACACTTAGCCTGTATTATTGTGGTCTGCTGATTTCTGTTGTGCATTAATTTCATACTCATTGCATAAGGGATATCAGGTGGCAGTTCTACCCTTAGCCTCTGCCATTAGCCGATTTTCATGAACAGACTTCTATCTACTCTCCTGACCCTGTGACTCCTGCCACACTGCTCCTGGAAAGTCACCTACTTGCTCTCTGCTTCAAAAACTGCTGCCCTCCACCACTCCCTCTGTCATACCTTTGAAGCTAAAACATGACCATTTCCAAGCTGGATTAAAAAATTGCTTAGCTGGTTGGCTGCAGGATTCTTGACTTCCAAAGCAATTCACCAGGCTGGCACTGAAGTGAATTCAGGTTGACCATGTGTAATAACTTATGTACTCCCTGTCCTTTTCTACCTTTTTATGGGCAATTCTCAGGAGTTTTACTAGAAGGAAATACTACTCAGCACGGCTGGCAAAGGAGTAATTACCCAACATAGCTGATTTTGTGTAACTTCAGAGCTCCTATTAGCTCTTTCAAACTCACAAAGGTGTCATACCTAGAAAAACATCACTGAACAAGAGTAAGGAGAATCCCATCTGGCTCACAGCAGTGAGGATAGATCTGGGATGGATAAAGAACAGAAAGAAAGGGCAGAGTGCTAAAAGGGTGTGTTTGTGTGTAAGTAAGATGAATTAATGGAGAAAAAGCTTCAGTGTGAGAAGGAAATAAAACAGGTAAGGCCACAATGAAGCCGTGTAGAAATAAATAAATGCAGACCCAGGCTCTGGGATATTTTTTCTCTTTCCAGCTTTGCTATTGACCTGCTTCATGCACTTACACATACACAGTGGCATTCTCAGAGCAGTTTCTTCACCTGCAAAATGCCACAACTCTCCTAGGAATGGGGTTTTCTTCTATTTATTTCAAACCTTCTGGCTTTGTAGGGCATTTATTTTGGCTTCCTGCAGGCTGCCATATATCTGATTGATTGACCAGACTAAACAATCCTGACCCAGGAGGCCTTGCAAGGCCATGGTGAGACCTCAGCAGACAACGTAAGTGTTGCCTTTACTCATGTTCAAAACTGTTCCAACAAGAGCCTAAGCAGAAGCCAAGTGCAGCCATTCATCTGCTTAATTTCCTTGACAGCCCAGATGCGATAGCCATTTCTCACTCTCGCTGATAAACTTGGGCCCCAGGAAGGAGAACATGGTCATTTTCCATTTAAAGCAGACCTTGGGGAAAGTGGTCCCATACCCATCTGCTGAGGACCTGTGCAGGGAGGTAAGCACACGTATGGACTTCATACTGCTTCTGCCTTTTCCCTTACAGTCCTTACAGGAGTTCCTTTTTCACGTTATCTCTTTGGCTTGTTTCAAAGTTGCTGAGACCAGGTTCCTAACATACTGGAAGTGTTCACTCTACTGCTCTTGCTCTTGAGATTGCTTGGTTCTTGTCAGCTCAAGCTTTGCTTTCTTGTTGCCTTATGCCATGACTTGCAGCGAGGGAATTGTCTCTTCAAAGAAAGCACCTGTTTTGAAGGGGCTAATAGCTATGTGTGCTGGGAGGACATGGCAGTCTAGGGCCAAAAAAAGGAACGTCATTGATTTGCCAGAAAGTTTCCTCATGAACATTAAAAAGATCATAATGAAAAAAAAAGTGAAAATGAAGTTGCAGTGACCCCTTTGCCTCATGCAGGTACAGATCCAAACCTTTCCATCAGAGGTTCATCAGCACACAAGTTTAAAACCTTTGGTCTTTATTACCTAAACAGCAGGGCTGAGATGGGGGTGAGGGAAGGGAAGCAGCAGTGAAACTTACCCTCTGTGCTGGGGTACCTGAGTGATTTGCATAAAGAACCTTTTACTAAACACTTGTCCTGCAGCAACCTCTGCTTCCCAGACCGGCGTTGTGTGGAATGCAATTGCTGTGGCCCTTGACATCGTAGGAGGAGCATAAAATTAGCCAATGAAGTCACTTTTTTCTTTCTTGGGCTGCAATTTTTTGACTCATTCTCAATCAAATTTCCGCTGACTCTCCTCTTGAGAGAAGGCTGCATGTGGCGCTTCTGTTTATCCTCTGCCTGGTTAGAGTCCTTGGGCTGCTTGGAAGAAAGTTGTTGGGGCAGAGTGGAATGGCCCTCTTAAAAAAAATCAATTAAAAATAAAGCACCTTTATTCATTTTCGTGGGTTGCAAGAGCAGGAGAATTCTAGGCAAGGTACTGCAGGCATCTCTTCCATCTTATCTGCAATGTTTTCTTTCTCCATTTTTTTTCCTTTTCCTCACTTCACACAGGTTCTGATGTCAAACTTATCATGCCAAATAAACTGAAGAACACATTAGGGCTTACTTGACAAGAATCTAAGGCCTAAAAATCTGGTTGTGCTTGTTTTGTCTAGGAAGAAAGCATAGCTGAAGCTCAAAAGCTTGCACTCGCTTGTTCTCCTCAGACATTCAGAGCATCATTCTACATTTATTGCATTAATCCATTAAAAGGATTCCCTTCTGAGAGGTGCATACTATGGTAGGACAACAGAGAGATAAAGGGGCTTTGCCTCCCATGCTTTCATAAATGGTCCATATTACCATTATATAAAGACTTGCACACCCAAGCATAAAAGCATAGCCTCTGACTAAATAGAAACACTATCATAAATCTTGTAAGCTCATGGGGTTTATAGACTGAATCGAACCCAGAGGATTAAACTACTGATATGATAATTAGCCTGGCATTCAATGCTGCTATTTATTATGTTAGGCAAATAAAATATTTACTATGTAAATGAGTTTTAATGTTCTTTTTCACACCTGGAGTCAAGTGAAATATTAGGAAACAGCTTTAACCCATGGAGGAAAACAATATGAGAAGAGAAACAAGAAAGCCATTTGCCATGATTTTGTTAATAGTCATTTCAGGTGTATAAATATAGCAGCTTGCCAAGCCTTTGGCCATCAGAGCAGTGTTTGTGCAATAGAATTTGCAGAACAGCTCTTAGGAGACCTGTGGAGAAAGGTGGCTTGGTATTTAAAGCCTTGACCTGAGACTCAGGGGATTTTTATTCAGAGCTTTCTGCTGCCTGCACAGATCAATATAGTTCTCACTCTACTTCTGCTCCTCATATTAGCAGTTATAAGGCCTTTAGGACACAGAAATTCGATGCTTATTTACTGTTTGGGATGATGGAGCACGATTCTGGTGGAACGTCAGGGCTCTAGTATGACCACACACTAATTTTAAAAAAAAAGAAAGAAGAAAAAAGAACAAGTGGCTGCTGGACAGGGTACAACAGAGGTGGCTTGCTTGCTCTTCAAGGTGGATGCTCAGGTGTTCCCCACATGTGGCTGGAGTACACTGGTTGTTTTGCACAGCTGAATCCTGGTTAGCAGTGCTCTGAAATGTCTGTCAGGCTGGAGGGCATCGCTACTGCCTCACAAACCAAGTACAGCATTTCTGAACAACATGTCTTATCTGAAGAAAGAAGATAACGAGTCGGGATTGAAATTCTTCCAGGACTTTGACATCTTGCTTCATGCTGATGTAGTAGAGACTCACAGCAAGGATCAACACTGCACAAAATGAGAGCCACAGGAGCACAGGCAATCCAGATGATGACCTGTCATCTACTGAACGGTGATGAAGAGAAAAAAGAAAGCAGCATTATTTTAGTGTCATCTTAAACACTTCCTAAATTTGACCTCCTGCTGATGCTTTTGTCCTACTTCTCTGGGAACAGCAGGGTACACAAGGCTCTAGTTGATGCCTAATTCAACAGGCATCAGTTAAGTGACAGTGAGTCACACCTCCTGATAAAGGGTGATGAATATAAGAGATCTCATCTAATGGAGCATTTAAAGCGTTTAATTATATACAATAAGAATAGGATTACCATAGCTAATGTGTGATCTCAAGTTTCCTTCCAGCCAGCATTTTTTATACCTTTATACTGTTAAGTTAAATACTAGGATAGTATTAAACTACCTCGTCTAATTATGTAATGCTTACAAATGTTCCATAAGAGGGAAGACCTAGATTTCTGTCTTTTTCACTCAGCTTGTTTGGGGCTCCTACTCATTACAGTAAGAACTGAAATGTGGCTCTATTAACCTAGAGGCATAGTTAGAACACTCTGGCAGGTTTAACCTCTCTCTAAGTGTTAGGTGTGTTAATTACACTGACACATCCTCTGCACTTGCTCTTAAGCAGGAGGACACTGTAAGCATTTTTCTTGCATTCAAAATGTAGTTCAAGGATGTTTAAAGTGCCATAGGTCAGGCACACTACATGTGTAGAAATTAAGATTTAGCTCACCAACACCCATGCCCCAGCCCTTGCACACATGTGTCCATCCGTGGGCCTTGTTTGATTTAGATCTGGCTGCTCTGACTGCATGGCCACTGCACAATCAGTATTATTTTATAAAGCACTTTGAGTATTAAACATGCAGTATAAAGCCAAATTCATGCCTAAATAAAGACTTGTAGTGTGCAGCTATTTTCCTGCCATATGCACATAATCAATAAGGAGATAAAAATGTGGTGTGTATTATTATGGGTAAAGGGCCAATGTTAGTTGTAACATATTTAAATTAGCTGCTACCACGAGCCCTGGAATACATACCAGTCAATTAAACTGTCATACAGATGTACAGAGAGGAAGGTGAAAGTCATAAAACCAAACAAGTAACATATAATAATGTATCAAAAAGTGTATGGGGAAAATGTAAAATGTTAATAGGCAGTCATTTTATAGCTAACCAGAAACCAAATCAATGTCCCATAATAGATCTGAGTGAATTATTTGCAGCAAATAATTTATTCATTTTAATTTAGGGCTTCTTTATGTTTGCAAATTATCCATGAGCAGACTTCAAATTTTATAAATTTGTTTATTTGGCATTATTTTGTGAACAGTTTATATGAAGGTATTTTGCCAGTGAATTATTCATCACTTTCTGCTTTTGCAGAGAGTTGGGATTTGGAAGTTGGAGTTTCCTTTGTGTGATCTCTCACACCACATAATACAGTTCTCAACGGGGTGGCGACTTGCTTCTCAAAGCATGGGACCTGGCTGATGAGCATACCTGGTAACAGGGAAGCTTTCTTTTGAAAGCTGAACATCTTTTCACATCTACTCTGTTCTGTAAAGAGCTTAGAACCTTTTTCGATCTTCTGAAAGATTGTTTCCATATGAAATTTCTGAGTGATCTCAGGTGCAAACTTGCCTTTTCCTTATATCATCTCAATTAGGGAGTATGTTCAGTCCAGGAACACAAAAAAGGTAATGCGGAAGAATAATCCCACCCACAAAACACTGGTGAGCTATGCTCACAACTGCTTCAGCACATCACTATAATTATGTGCTTAAATGCAAGTTTGCTGTTTTCTATATTACAAATATAAAATTAATGCTTAAGTTTGTTAGTCAAATTGCTTGTTGGAACAGCACACTCAGCAATAGCCGTGTGCCCAGCTTAAGAAAAAGGCAAGTCATCTGCATTGTATGCAGCAGGTGCTAGACTTTGGCCAGGGCCTCTAGAATGGTCACCATCATAGGAACATCCAGACACCCACATTTGCTTGAGGGTCTGTGAGGCTGGCTGGCCTCAAACACCTTTGCAAACAAAAACTAAAAACAGATTATTTTTATGATTTCTACCCTGCTGCCAGCATATAAATGAATTGTCTCTTTCCCACATATGAAAGTCAGCAGGGAGAACTATTGTTTCGCTTGGGGTGCTTTCTCTGCATATTTTAGTGAAAAACCTGTACCTATTCTATTGCCATAAAAGATATTAATTATATTTAAATTAAAAATAGCTTCAGGGATTTCATTTTCATTTCCACTATTTGTGATATTAGATGTCTTGTTTAAAATACTGCACCCTACCTCATCAACACTTTGTGCTTCATATGCTGAGAAGAAAAAGCAACAACCACCGGCAGTATGAAAGCCTTTGTATACAGAGGATATATTTACACAGTGCATCAGAGCAGCCACAAAGTAAACTCAGGTTAGTGCCATGGATGCCTCACAGTCATACTGTGAAACTTCAACTTACCCACTATGTAGTCACAGCAGGAAATAGCTAGAAAACAGAATGAAAATATTCTTACACGCTTATAGATGCTGGGCTGAATTTTATGCTTTTGACTCTACAGATTTATGTCAGATGGGGATTGACCCACTCCATGCAAACATGCAGATGCAGGTGCTCTTCAGGAAAGTGAAAAGAATTATTGTGGGGGGGTGGGTGGGTGGGTTCAGAAACAATTTGCTGCTATTTCTGGGAGGTCAGGAGTCAGCTCTTGTAAAAGAAGACCTTCCATTTTACACCATTTCTTGAAAGGAAAGACCAGCAGGCTGGGAAAAGAATGAAAGCTAAGAAAGCAAAGCCCACTGTCAGGTACAACTTTCATCTGACAGTATCCTGGAACTGCCTCTGCTTGGAAGCTGGGGCCCAGACACAATCCAGGATGAAAAGTCCAGAAAATGAAAAATTTCAGTCGTGCCAGCAACCTTCATCTTACTGGCCTCTATGTTAATAATGTTGTGTGGACAATCAGCAAACCATCTAAACCACAGGCTGTTTGCAACACAGAATACTGATTATGGACTAGGACATTTCTAATGTCTTCATGGAAAAGAGTCAGTGTCTTCTCAGTCCTTGCAGTTCCCTGGGTATGATGAATGGCTGTGCTGAAGTCAGAGACAATGGGAGATGCACCTGGTCCCCTCTGGTTAAACTAGCTTCAGCAGTGCTTAAGGGGGGACATAGGCTCTGTCAGGGAGCTGAAGGACATACCAACTCTCATCAAAATCCTGCTCTAGAGCAGTCAGATGAGCTTTGAAGTATTTATAACTGACTCACTGAGTTCACAACTGGAGTTCATTCTTGATGGGAAAGCCCAGGTCATGTCAACAACCTTGTCAAGAAACAGCTTTTCCCTCCAGCATTAGGAGGCACCACAAATGATATACTGCAAAACCAGTGAGAGGTTTGTTTACAAACACATCAGCAGATACAAAGCCTTGTTTTCAAAAGCAGGGCAGCAGTCCAAATAGGGGGCTGACATAGAAATTTTACCATTCTCCCACCTGTGTTTTTCCTGACCAGTGTACCAAACCCCCACAATTTTAGCCCCCTAACAATACATACAATTTTTCTTAGGTGGGTCAGCTTGTGAAAGTCAGAATGAAACAACAGTTCTTATTTGTTTTTGGATTGTATCACTTGCAGAAGTATAAACCGGATCCTTGTGCTAGACCTCTGCCTGAAGTCACCCCCAGCTGACCTACCTGCAGATTGTTATTTTGGCTCATGACTGAAAGACCAGAGGTTATGTTAGCTATACCATTTGTTGAGTGCTCTCATTGGCAGAAACTGTTATATCTTGGCTGCTTTTAACCCCAGTGGACCAGCTAGGCTCAAATCTTTACTATTGTATCCCATGGCATGCATGCTGCTCAGAAACATGAACAGGCTGGTTCCCTCCCCAGCATTACATCTTTTTTTACCCAGAATGATATCAGTGTATTCACGTTTGGTCTGAAATCCTTTTGCATGAGTGAAAGCATCATTCTGGGGTAGACCTGAGGCTCAGCCAAACCCATGGTCTACAATGATCCCTGGAGTGGATGACTCATGAGTTCACCTAGAGAACAGCCCTGAGGCTTCTCTAATGTGTTGCAGGAGCCTGTATGCTCCCAGAGGAAGCAAGTAAATGGACCAAATGTAATTCTGTCTGTCCTCTGCTCTGAGCTGAGCTTAGAATCACAAATAACTTTACCAGAAGGGGAAGCTCATTCGGACAGACATTTTCTAAGCTAGAAAGTTCATGCCAAAAGGCATAATAGCATGAGCATACCATATTCAGTGACTTCTTCTGGCTCACGAAATCGAACTCTTCTCTCTGGTTTCCGCTTTTCCCCCACAGCTTGATCCACAGGTGGCCTTTTCCTCAGTATTGAAGGAGGATAGCTACTGCCATCACTCTAAAGAGTTGATCAAAACACAAAGAACATGGACATTTAAAATGGAATAATGAATCTAGGTGAAGCTTTGAGCTTTTGTTGCTCTTACCATGTCCCTCAAAGGACATGATATTAAACACATCTGTGTGGACATTTATAGTCAGATGGTTGTAATATTTGTAGCAAGATAATATGGCTATTCCTTCATTGTCGTTGATCTTCAGTATTCTATTCTACAGCTCTCTTTTAAGGTTGGTTAAAGTAACAGCAAAATGTTCAGAAAATATTTCTCTGATTTGGAGTGAACAGTTACTGAAGGTGGCTGTTAACAGCATTGAGGTAGAAGGACATACATGTGATACAAAAAATATGAGCCATAATATTGGTAGCACCTTTGAAATGTTCTTCTGAGCTAGGCATCTTGGTTCTCAGTGCAGTGTTGCCATTTCAACAACTGAGATATGCAGCTGTCGCAGGTTTGGACACTACCCTGGTGGGTATGAGAACATAATTTGTTGGCACTTCGATATCACCATTCTGTTCTGGTTTTTTTGCTTGGAAGTCACACTCAGGCCTTGATAACAGAATCAGATTGCTGTGGATTCTGCCAGATGACAAGAAACAGGGCTGCAGTAATAGTAGTAAGTCCCTCTTCTGCATAGTAATACTCCCACAGTCAGTCCCCCAAAGAGAATCTTAGGAAACCAGAGATTCTCCACATTTTACTGACTTTAAGATTGAAGTAATCTTTTCTACCCCTTTTCCTGCCTTCCTTCTATTCCTCTGCTAGGTGAAGTGTATGATTTTCAGATGATTTGTTTGCTCCTTCTGGTCACTGTCCCCGCTTCTTATTTTTGCTTTGTGCACCATTTCTCGACTCAGTGATTGCATTCTCTTTCCTCCATGTTTTTCTTCCTGCTTTCATATTTGTACTCTTCAATGCCTGCTACTTTTGCCCATTTTTAGACATAAACACCTTCACCCTGTACCTTTTCTCTTTGGATATTTTCTCCACATTCACCATTTCTCATACCTATTTATTGTGCTGCAGAAGCAGAATTAAGTCCAATAAACTACAGTCTGGGTGTGTGTGTGGGGGTGTCAGACCCCACAATACAGAGGATAAGTAGGTTTCCCTATGCATAACACTGGATAATCTCAGAAAAGGACATAACATAACCAGCAGGAACTGCCATGAAAAAGGAAAGTCTTCACCTTTGATACCTTCTCCTGAGGGATTTATGAAACAGATTTTGGCTTAATTTACCACTGTTAAAGATGTTTTTTCTGATCTTGGGGTCATATAAGCATACATACCACCTCTGTCTCGAGACTGGGGACAGTGTTGGTTGGAACTCAGAAGCTGGAACACCCATCCAGGTCATGGAAAACCTGGATTCATCTTCTTTGTAAGTCCAAAGGAATACATGCCCTCATTATCAGAGCTATGGTGCACACAAGGCAGCAGGGAATCTCAGTTGCTGCCACTGAAGCTGTCTTGTTTGGCCTTGAATAATTAAATATTCATTGAACTAAATAAAGAAGGAATGAAAGAATGACTTTACAGCCTGGTGTTTAGGTACTCCCCTGCGGGTGGGAGAAGTCTGCTACTATCCTTGCTCCAATGAATACTTAATATGAAATACTTAAATATTCATTGGAGCAGTCAGTGGGAGCAGGGTCTCTCATCTACCAGGTGAGTACCCTAATCACTCTGCTATAGCCACAAACACACTTTCTGGCATAATAAATATTTAATTATTCTGTGTAAAATGAAACGGGTTTAGGGAGACACAGTCCAGCTCAGGCTAGCAGTAGTTATACCATTAGCTAGGAGGGCTTCTTCTGTGGCACAACCAAGGAATCTGAACTGTATATTCAAAGAGATTTAAAACTCCAAGTGTTGCTTTTGTCCATATGAGTTTTTTCAAACACTTATCAGCAGCATCACAGGAGAGAAAACCATTAAACAACTAGCTGGTTGGGTAGCACCTACCCAAGAAAGACCTTAAAGAGGAAGTAGTATCACAATATTTACTAAACTTTAATAACTTATGGAAATCAAAGCTGTCAGAAGCAGTGATGCATTCTCTCTTCAGACAGAACCCTGGTGGTAACATACTGTACCAAAGTGCTAGTCAGTATGTTACATGCCCTTAAAAACAAGCCATTTCTGAATAACTCTGGGTGTTGGACATAAGGACTCTATTGCTCATCAAGAGATTACTTACCAGCAGCTCCTCTGCACTAGGATCAGAAGGTGGGGCTGGACAGATTTGGGACATGTACTCTGGATGCCAACATGAAGCCTCCCACACGAAGCTTCAGTTAGAAAACCACTTGCTCAGAAAATAAGGAGGATCATGGAAAAACGTCTGGAAATCCTTCGGCAGTGAAGACTGAGCAGGCAGTGCCACTGAGCAGATGGGAGCAGCAGCAAATGACAAGGGAGTGGAAAGAAGAGTTTCCGCCCTTCATACCAGTGTTGGCTTGGGAAGGATGACGTTACTTGAAATGTACTCAGTAGCCAAAAATAGCACATAGTGATAATACTGATTGTGCAGCTGAAAAGCTGGGCTTCCCTGGCAAATGCAAAGGTCTTCAATGGAGCAAATCACAGATAAACACTTACATATTTATGTGCGTAATTGTGAAGTTGAAGCTGCTATCTTTTTTTATAATGATTGGTGCATTTCTGTGGTCATGTTGATTTCCTTTCCAGAAGCCATTCCCAATCTCAAAAATCTTGCAGGTAGTATTGCTTATAATCCTTCTCCCATTCAAAATATGTGAGTAAAGCCATCAGGAAATGATACAGATGTAGTGGGATTAGATATATCTCTCTTCACTATAGTTATGGCCTCACTTTATATGTTTTACAAATTGGATCCATTATTATAGTAATAAAGTGGGATTTTAACATTAGACATTTCTGCAGATATTATAATAAGATTATTGATAAGAAAAGGGGAGATTTACTGCTCAAGAGGCTTTAACAGCCCCTTGTTAAATGCTAAAGGCTGGTCATCATCAAATATGCAATTTCCAGACAGAAATACATGGCATGACTGTTGAAATATGGTGATTTACTGTCTCTAGAAGCACAGCCATGAACTTTTTTTGTGGTTCTTTTCCTGGAGCTATTTATTTGCTATGACATACCTAAAATACTCAGTTTTGTGTTATTTTCCAGGTGGTGCATGGATTCTCCCATGGCATGCTCAGAATGGCCGTTGGTTTGCACTTACCCCCTAGAGCGAGGGTTGCAAGATGCTTACATTGGCACTAGGAACCACAGGGCACAGCAGCTCTGCGGGCTTCACCATTTATATCTTCCTTTCAGAGATTTGGGAAGTGGGTGAGTAGATGTGAAGGGTTGGGATCCTGCCCCAGAGAAAACCGGGCCAGCACAGCAGTGGAGACCCCTTGCTGTGGCTGATGCTGGCTCAGCAGCTCCCTTGAGACTTGCTGCCTTCTGGCAGATCAGCCTCTGCACAGATCCGCAGTGCTTGCAGGGGCTACTCTCCTCAAGCCCTTCCTTTCTAGCTGTGAAAGCAGGGTCAGCATGGTGAACAGCAGATTTCATTAGGCTGGGGGTCTTAACTGAATGTACCATATCTAAAAGCCACCTGGAGAAAGTCACCTTACCTTCTCTTTCCTGTACATTGAGGTGATGGAGGGCTTTTCCTCATGCTGCAACCGGCTCACAGCTGCAGGGCGTATGAAACATGCTCTCAAAATCCCCTCTGTTTCGTCCTGCAAGTGTTTCACAGCAGTTATTTTGGGATATCTAAGCTAAGCTTTTGGTGGGGGAAGTGTTAGTAGTAGACTCTAGACAGGTTGTTGAGAAAGCCTTCCAAACTGTGGTCCCTCGCTTCTCTGGCTCTTCCTTCTTGCTGTTGTGGAAATCACTTGCTACTAATTCATGTGAGAAAATTTGCCTGCCTACTTTGGCCAGCAAAACTGATAACAGTGGGAAGACAGAAGTCAGATTCTAGCCTTCATCTAGCTTTGACTTCCTCCATGTGAGCTCGTTTATTTTTACCAGTGACATCCAGCAAGCTACATAAGAAGGTCTTGTGCAGGCTCTTATTCTTGCAGAGAGCGGCACTAAGCTCGAGAGCCTCCAGACCTGAATGAAGAACCTTGCTCTTATCTTTTTTGCAGAATCTGGTTTTATTTTCAAGAAAGATCGTATGCTTTTCTAAACAATTGGTCAGAAACCTTTTAGTATTTTGTTAAAAAAAGCCCTGCAGAAAAGTTAAAAGGGTTGATTGTTTTCAAGCAATGGACATATGGAGAGAACATTCATCATTTTCAATGCCAGAAACCATTTCCTTTCAGTTCTAGATTCCCCTTAAATATAAGTATTTTTTCTGTTAATTTGATAGAAAAATAATTGGGCAGCTTATAAAAGTTTTAATGAAAGATTACTATCTGAGTGCTAGGAAAGGTCATTTCATAATGCCAGTCTCACTTTTATCCCACAATATGTTAATCATGTTGATAGTAATGGTTGTAAATGCTTGAATAATTAGTAGTTACCTAGGCAGACAAGTTCCAGTAAATAAGGATGTCAGGAGTTCAAACCTTATAACAGGGACAGATCCATTCCTACTAAGTGCTTTTGATTGCAGTTTAACAACCTAAAATTAGGAATAAAACAGTTTAATGCATGAAGTGAAAGATTCCAGGAAAATAACTTCACTAGCCTCTGCAATTATTGGTAATAAAAATGAGTTACAACAGTAGGATAATTTCTGCTTTGGAAGCTGGAACAATTTCCTTTAACATAAACTTCTTTTTAAAGTAGTTTTTTATATAAGCTTTGACCTTATTTGATGTAACATATGTTAGCATCAAAGCTGGACAATGAATTAATAAATAAATAATTAAGTTGATGAGTGTCACTTTTATTTCTTTCAGTTAATTGTTCACAAATTGACTTTTCTGAATGTATTCATTATTCAGGTTTATTCAGTAGATAATTACTAGGAGTAATTGTTTGCCTGTAGATTGCTTGGAAGCTTTTCACTATGAATAGTAAAAATCTATCCAGGCTTTCAATATAAGACAAACTAAAAGTATCTGTAACTACTGGTGGAGTTCTTAAATACAAACAATATACTGCAGTCTTAATGAGCAATGACAGTATTTTCAGGAAGAAGTCCATTACTTCCCATGGTACATAGGAGGGAAAGCAGCATCTCACCTGTCTGTTGTGCTGACTTTAAATAGTGTACATTGTATATGCAAATAAGTTTTTGCAGGAAAAAGGTTGCTTAAATGGTTTCTCACCCGAAAAACAAAATAAGCCTGAACAAAACATGATTGACTTCCCAGTGAATATATATAAACAGTCCACACAAAGGAACTAACTGCATAGCCAGTATTTTCCTGAAGTACCCCAATGGAAGATGTCTAGGAAATAAACGTAACATGATAAAACAAATTTACACTCAGAGAATAGCTGTGTAACCATATGAACTCTTTTTCCATTTCCTTCTGTGGGAATAAATATTTCAGACAAGCAAAGTACTTTGCAAATGATGCCTTTGTGGGGATTCGTCTGGCCTGGTCCAATTATTCTGAAACCTAGCAATTTTCTCCTATCATTGAATCTGGTTTTATTGCAAATAGGGTCATAGAAATAGTCACTCATTGCAATAATGGACTTCGTTTATCTTAACTGTTAACACTTCCAGTAGGTTTACACACACGTATATATTCAATATTTATGGATATGCACAGTGCATATATATTAATAATGAAGTAACTTTATCTCCAACAATCTGAAAACAAAATCACGTAATACCATACAGTGCGGGGTGCAGTGGTAACTGGAAGCAGCATATCAGGATAACAGAATAGAAAAGGAATAAATAAATTAGGAGGGAGTCTTCCATATCTGCTTCAACTTCCAGAGTCTCAATTGAGCCTTTGTTCAATATTCCACCTTTTGCAGTTCTGTGTGCTCTTGATTAATAATGTTGAGATGCACCTTTTGGCAGCAAGGTAAGTTTTGTGTATGCCAAGAGTGATTTTCCACCAGTCAGGGAATACATCAGGAAATAAAGAAGCAAATTGCCACACAGAGTATAATTAGATGTGTTCCTTCTTCCTTTCTCTGCCTCTGGAGAACAGATTTATTACTGAAAAGTGTGGGACACCCATAAGGTGTATACAGCACCATTTCTGCTCTTCAAACCTTCCATGAAGGAAAGCACTGTATAAACCCCAACCTCATGACAAAAATCATACCTTGGAAAAAAAAAAAGCCTACAATAAAGCATAATGGAGACAGAGTAATGAATAGGAAGATAGTCTGATAACACTTGGTGTGTGTAGCCAGCTAGGCTGAAAGCAATCAATTTTATTTTCCACAACTTTGCTAATTCCTGTGATGCCCAGAGATCTGTGTATCCAGATGCTTTTGTCCTGAAGGAAGGGCAGCATGGTCAGCACAAAGAGCAACATCAAAGGTCTCTGTGATGCTACGTAAAGGACCCACAAGGTTATCCTCCCAGTGAGACCTTGTCTTTGCCCTTCAGATATTACTACCCTGTGCTGGAAGTCTTCATGATCACACAGATCTATAAGTTCCCCTCTGATGCAGGCCTGGATTGCTACTCTTCGCAAAAATTAGATTAGGTATGATAATATCACATGCAGCCATCTGATCCAGCACAACAGAATTCATTTCTGAAGGCAGAGCCTTGGCAGGGCGCAGAGATTTCTGGTCTGTGGGGACTGGCTAGAAATGATTTAACTCTGTTGAGAAACCTGGTTTCAATTCATCCCTGGAATGAATACTTGACTTATAAAAGGCATGTATCTGTCTCCATTTCTTTAAATTGCCTCTCTTATTCATGCGTCTTTCCGGGTAGGTGTTACAAATAACCACAAAGTACTTGTGATGATATATAGTAAACATAGAGAGAATTTCTGGCTGCTGAAGTGAACTTTCTAAATAATTATAGAATGATTCCACATCCATTTCATAATTAGACTCCTGAGACTACAACCAGGATATTATTTGTGATTCAACATACATTTTTAGTTTGGAAATGTTCCATGATTCATTAGGTTTATTCTACCTGAGGTTTTCTAATTCACTCTGATCATCCTGCCACTGGGATCTTAAATGTAAAGCATATATTGATCGAATAAGAGTTACCAAGTAACCAAATGCTAATATCTGCTGTTGGCTCAGTGATTCCACATCAGCCAGTGGAATGTGGGAGATGGACAGGACTGGAGTGAGTGAGGTCATTCTGAGTCAGAAACAAAAGAGTGAAACTGGTACTTCTGCTTAAAGCATCTGGGCTGCTGTTGATGGCAGGACTGTCACCAGCCATAAGATGAAGGAGAAGGATGAACCCACTGCCAGCAAGAGGATGGCTGAGCTGGCATAAAACAGAAAGGGAGGCAAAAAAGGAATGAAAAGAAAATCCCTTAGGAAGAGTGAAAGCAAAATTCTCTTCAGGAGTTCTATTTTAGCAGTAATCACTTTGTGCTCTCTGTTGTGTTGACCGGGGTTTTCTGTAACAATTCCCCTTTTTCCCAGTTGAGTTTTAGCCTGAGGAGATTTCAGGCTAGGATGACTGCAGTGTATAGTCTAAATAAGGGGATTAGCGGTCTAAATCACAGATATCAGAAGGTTCCTGTTGACTTCTGTGAGACGCTGTCTGTCTTTAGTGGATTTTAGAAACCTGGTTGGCATCAGTGCCAAGCTGGGCCTGAAAAGGGCAGCAAGTGGGGCTAACAACAATAGGAAGGGAATAAGCAGAGGGAATTGTGAAGCACCTACATGTAGGCATCACTACATATGATGTTTTGAAGGCACTGACGTAAATGCTCTTGAGCTCCATTTGCAGTGTCACCTTGGAGGGGTATTAGACTAGATTAATGACATGAAAGAAGAACAGAAAAATGGAGAAAATAGGAGACTGAAGCAAAAGAAAAGATTGAATGAGTATAATGTGCATGAATTGGAAAATTTGGATGGTGATAGTGGATGATGAAAAATGTAAAAAACGTGGCAAATCCGTCTGTCATTGGCAGCCACTTTACATAATGTTAAGTCTATTAATGCTGATATTTGTTATGGATTTAATTTACTATAATTAGTATTAAAGTCTCTCTCCTCCACCTCTCCAAGCCCTAGAGGGGCTTGTTTTCAGAGTGATTTCAGAGTAAAACAAATAAGTTTAAGAAAAAGTAGTTAGTACAATTTCCAAACCTGGCCAAATACTTCTGGAGCCTGTAGTTAATTGCATCTCACTTTAAGCTGAGGCAAGGAAATTAAACAAGGGAAAAACCAGGCAGCACATCAAAGAACACTTGTGGACACCAGGATATACAAATGTTAGGTTGAAAGCCAGTTATGTTTTGCACAGACAAGCTGAAGATTTGTGGTTTTGTTCCAAAGCAGAGCATCTTTCGGTATGCCTGCAGGAGTGTCGGAAATTTCTGCTCATGCCAAGAAAATTCGTGTCTTACAGTGGGAGTAGCCGAGAGCAGAATGCGCTTTTCTTGGAGAGTTTGGAACTGGGGTCCAGCTCTGACCCCTGGCAGGTTTGGATAAGATCCTTAAAATGTAATGCCCCTAGTATGCAGCTTGTTACTCCCTGCCCTGTACCAGTTACATCCCTCTCATTTCCCCCTATTTCTCTCTATTTCATTCTTGTCAGAAATTTGGTCCGGTACCAGGAAACCTCTCAACTTTACTATGTTGGTCAGAATCATCTCTGCTTCAACAAGTGTACTTTTTCCGATCTGGAGCATTTACATCGGTGTATTTTTCATTATCTTAAATGTATGAGCCTTTCAATCGGTCTCAATGAAACAATAGAAATTACATTGCCTTTTCTTTTAAAGCTAGATAAATGCAAAGGCAAAGAATAAGCTTCACAGAACAGCTATGAAGATGGTGAATTAATAGTGTCTAAAGGAAGGAGAACTGAACCTGAGCTCTTGGTCTATCATATGATTCTGGTTACGTGTCCGTTCCCTGAGAAAGGCAAAACTGGGTACAGAGAGCTGGTTTAGTGTCTTACCTTCTCTCTTTCATGCATTATACCTGCTCTAACAAGCATTTCTAAGAGAGGCATTGAGACTGGCATAATCTTATGCTCTCTAACTTGTGCTGGCATTTCTTCCTGGGTATTGGATAACTGGAAAAATTAGAACTTTTTTGGAGCATACTGGGCCAAAAGGCTCTTTCCAGTTCTAAAAGCTCTAAAATGCTGGAAAAGTGACACCAACACTCCTCCTTCCCTGAGGAAGACCTCCTGCTTTTGTGACTCCCCTGAGGCTATAGAACTGAAACACCTTTTCCTAACTTTTAACATGCTTTTGGCATGATTTATCACTTGCTACACAGATAGTGCCAGAGCTGGGATATAGTGTTGGCTTCTTTGATGGACATATTAGATAGTCCAAATAGAAAAGTTATTAGCAAGAGATACCATAAGACTTCTTCACTGAAAATTTGCCTTCTGTTTGACTGACATGTTTTTGTTCTAAATCTTTTTGTTGTGCAACATTTCTAAAAGAAAGTAAAAGGACACCTGTTGTTATCCACTGCATAACAAGGGATGCTACTGACTCCAGTGAAGAGTTCTGCATGTGGAACCCAGGCAGGATTTCACCTCTGCAACTCACATCTATGGACTGATAGATTTCCAGTAAATAAGCAAAGCTTACCTCTGTGGGGCAAATTTGGGTCAAGCTGCCTTTCTACCTATATCCTTGAAAGAATACTGAAGTGAATGGAAAATTGTTAGTGCATTTGTAAGGCATTTGCTTTTCAGTTAAGTAAAATAATATGAAATACAAAGACTTGGACAGGGTACTGTTGATCCCAAAACACAGATATCAGATTTCTTTTCTGACCAGAGTAATAACTTCTATTTTCCTCTAGTTAAAGTAATGTTACTGCGAGGGGCACAGTCTGTCTGTAAGGCTGGCACACTGCTCTATTGAGTTATGGCTCTACTAGCTTCTGCCAAAAGGCCAAACAATTTCATTTCTCACATTCCTACTACTTGGTTTGCTATCACTAGCTTATTACAACTGGTGAATTTCCAGGATTTTGTCATTCCCTATGCACTGACACAGAATGTAATCTTCTGAACAATATGTGCTGCTTGCAGCACATGAGTGAAGACAGTATCTGCCTGCTTCGTTACTCCTTCTTTTTAAATGAATTTTTTTCACATCTACCCATCTCTCCACAACAATACCTGATTCCCATTTCTAAGCCCAGTAGCCATGTTTGCTTCTCACCTGCTCCTCCTGCCTTGATTCCTTTGGAGTGTGCTGGGTGACTTTACCTGGCATGGTGGCAACAAATGCTGCTACCAGAGAGTGATGGGAGGTCCAGGTGTTGGATGCCTCTCCTGTTTCAGATAGGTGAGTATATCGAGAAAGACATGCTTTCTTGAAGCCTGCAAACTTTCCTTGGATGCTAATCATATCTGTCAGTTCAAGCACATACAAAACTACATCTGAGACTGTAAGAGAAGTGGATTTCCTCAAACTAACACATAGGAAGGTGGCTGCTGGATCCACCACTCTGTCATGTCTTTCAGAAAGACTTGATATGAATTAGGATCAGTGTTGAAGGAGATAAGAAAGTGCCAGGCTAATCTAATCAAAACTGGTGGGTTTGCATGGCCATGATACACTACCTGTTCTGTGCTTGCCAATGCTATTTCAGAAAAGACACCATCAGCTCCTTTGCCTTTACCAGATAGAAAACAAATACCTGCAAGGCAGTACAATAGCACGGCTTCCTTTTTTTCTGGGAATGTGCAGCACAATTAAGCAATGCAGAGGAGGAAAAAGAAAGAGAATTTGGAGAATCTGGATGAAGTGGCACTGATAGTTGTCACCTTTACTTGTCAGTTCAGAGTTGGATTTTGGAGCAGTGTGTAGTGGTAGATATGGACTGGCCCTGGACAGAAGAAGCTAGAGCTCCAGTGTACCAAGCAGCTCTCATTCCTTCCAAAAATCTGCTTACACAGGAGTCTTTTTTACAAAACTAAGGCTGGAGTTGTCTTGGAAATGAATTCCCCCAAGTCTTGGTTCAGCCCAACGGTCCATGCAGTAGTACCTTTGACCCTAGGCACATGCAACCAAACTCTTCCTATCTGAAATCTTGGCTTTATTTGCTCTCCAAAAAGTAAAACAGTTGCTCCAGAACATACATATAGAACCTTGTAAATTCAGATGCACATCAAAACCTGTTATTGCAAAACATTCCTGTCTCAATAATGACTCTTTCACTCTAGGTGCTGTATATGAGCAAAATGGATTTGAGAATGGCATTGGGAAGGGAACATAGAGTTTTCCTGATACACAACATTAAGCAGGTGAGACCTCCTTTATGGAGGCAAAATGGGTTGTTTATGATATGAAATGTTGCCTAACTTGTTTTCAACTTTGATGGCAAAACAGGCTGTAGAGGAAGAGGTTGTTGTATTACCTTTATACTGCTTTTAGACAATTGTAAAATGTCTGCTAATAGATTTTAATGCAGCTTCTAATAATGGTTATTATTGATCATAAATAACATGCTCATTTTCTTAAGTCTTGTTTAAGAAGACGGCTGTAGAAGAGTTACAGATACTGGCAAAGAGACTGTTCCTGCCCTGAAATATATATAAACTGAAAGAGTAATGACAGTTTACACTAAAGATTTGGCCCACAGTTTTCAGAGAGGTTGAATATAAAACATAAAGGAAAATAAGCCAGGAAGCCATAGCGTTTTGACAGAAGCAGGTTAAGCAGTTTTATGATAGAGGCTCTCTTAACACTGGGCTATGAAGGCAAGAACACAAGCCTCTTTTTTAGACGTACCTGTTGGTCATGATGAAAAACGTTGGCAGCATCTCACACTGACATATCTAGCTTGGGAGGCCTGCTCAGAAAAATCCTTCATCAGAGCAGCAGCTGCCTTCTTCCCCCGAGCAAATTCCTTTAAAGCTGTCAAAGATGCTGTAATCAGACTAGGTCATCAAAACCGGTCCTCCTGAGGACTGGAAATAAGATCCAGAGATGAGCATTCAGCTACATGTGTAAGGTCTAAAACACTAAAGTTTCCATTGAAATTAAATGAAGGGACTGTAATTGCTGTGAAAGAAAAGCGAAGCAAACATTAGAAGAGCCCGAAAGCTTTCAAACTACCTCCTGAAACAATGCTGGCTGTAAAGCAGGGATCTATGTAATGCATAACAGAATCTGATAACAGTAAAGCTTTCACTAGGAAACCAACTTAAGAGAACTATTAGAGCATATGCCTGCATGGCTCTAGGAGCTAAGGCAAATTTTAATAGAGATTTCACCACACAGCTGAGTAGTTTTATTACCAGATTAAGTGGAAAAGGTTAATAAAGTAATAAAAATGGATTCTTTGTCTTCTTGATTTCAAAACATGTAACTATGGTCAATATGTTTAATAATTTGTAAAAAGAGTGGAACAAAGCACAATAGCCATGGTGACCACTGAGAGGGCATCACTGTATATTTGCACCACCTCTCATACTTGTGCTTGCATCAGCAGTTTCACGATTTCCATAAACCGTTTGTCAGTAAGAAAGAGAAAATGGTCTGAGTTACTCTTTGATGCAATGTTTACTGATGTTCCTGCAGTTACATCTGGGATAAGTTTGGCCTGGATTTGACTAAATCCAATCTTGGATAAAATTAAAGGATATTAGTGTATTTGATTTTAGCTGTGTTTTCAGTATACTGTTTGCAGTGTCTCTGATTGTAGGGGATTGATCCCTGGTTGAGGAGTAGTATTAGAATAAATAGATCAAAATGTGTCTTTAATGCTCTGACATTATACAAGATGCTGTTTTCAAAATCTTTCCTATCAGCAGAGTGCATGGTGCATGTCTTACCTTTGCATAACTGCAGAAGAAATGACAATTAAACACCCTGCCTTCTAGGTAGGAATAGCTGGGGAAAATCACTGATTGATCTGACACTTGATGTAGTGAAGGTGTAGACAGCCCTTTGGTGCCACTGGGCTTACAGCTGCCCAGAAGGAGCAGGCAGGGCCTTGACCACCGTGGTGGGTGCAGGCAAGAGGAGGGCAGAGCATGCCAGGATGTCTAAACTGAGGACAGCAGAGAGTATTTAGGGGGAAGAATCTCCAGGGCAGGAAAGATAGAAAATGAAGGTAATATTCTGCACTGAGCTTCTGAAGATAGTTGGAGCAGAGGCTGCTGAAGCACAGGAGAGGTGGAAGTGTGCCATTAGAGCAGGGGGATCTCTAAAGCAGTTAGGTAGACCCCAAAGCAGTAAGACATGGGGAAAGCTGGGGAAAGCAAGGAGTGGATAGCAGTTCCAGGAGGTGGATCATTAGTGATATTGAGGAATCCATTTTCCATTTCTGATCACTGTGTTTATCAAAATCTCTGAGAGTGTTTCCCCCAAATGGCTCCGTGCTGCTTTTACCATCTATCACAAGGGGAAACTGAGGCACCAGGTTGCAAAGTGACTCATCCAAAGCCAGCAGCAGAGCTGAGTTCTAGGGTTAAATGATTCCTCATCCCACCTCCTATAAAATACCCTCTACCAAGGGCAAGTGACTGCTCTGAGGTGCTACAACCAAAGGCTTCTTCAGGCTGTGAAGCTCACAGCTATTGAAGGAGAACACACAAAGAACAATCAGACCATAGAAACTGGGAAATGCTGCAAGTTCTCTAATGGCATCTTGACAGGCTTAAGAGCTGTGCCTGTGTGAGCCTCATGAAGTTTAACAAGGACAGGTGCAAGGTCCTGCATCTGTGCTGGGGCAATCTCAAGCACAAACACAGGCTGGATGGAGACTGGATTGAGAGCAGCCCTGAGAAGAACTTGGGGGTGCTGATCAATGAGCAGTTCAACATGACTCAACATGACCCAGCAGTGTGCACTCACAGCCCAGAAAGCCAGCTGTGTCCTGAGCTGCATCAAAAGGAGCGTGACCAACAGGTGAAGGAGGTGATCCTGCCCCTCTGCTCTGCTCTCATGAGAATCACCCCTGCAGTACTGCATCCAGCTCTGGGGCTGCAAACAGAAGAGGGTCATGGACCTGTTGGAGCAAGTCCAGAGGAGACCACAAAGATGGTCAGAGGGCTGGATCACCTCTCCTATGAAGGCAGGCTGAGAGATTAGGGGTTGTCCAGCCAGGAGAAGAGAAGGCTCTGGGGAAACCTTATGGCAATCTTCCAGTACTTAAGGGGGCCTATCAGAAACTTGGAGAGGGGCCTTCTGCAAGAGCATGTAGTGATGGGGAATGGCTTTACACTGAAAAAGGGTAGATTCAGATTAGATATTAGGAAGTTCTTTGTTGCCAAGAGAAAATGTGACTGTGGATGTGAAGACTCCCATCCCTGTCAGTGTTCAAGGCCAGGTTAGATGGGGCTTTGAACAACCTGATATAGTGGAAGGTGTCCCTGCCCATGGCATGGCGCTGGAACTAGATGATCATCAAGGTCCCTTTCAACCAAAACCATTCTATGATATGATTCTGTTGTCCTGGGTTCAGCAGTTGCACTCATTTTTTCTTCTCTTTAGCAGCTGGCGTTTTGACTTAGCCTGGGAACAAGGCTGATAAGGCCGATGTTTTTGGTTGCTGCTG